>JAHZMZ010000392.1:0-23012 GCA_027743805.1 Lepidocyrtoides sp. E14
GCATCGCATATATCTGATTTAAAAGTTGCGTCGGAGAAAAATTTTCAACTTGACATTCATCTATTGATGTCGTTAAAAATTGGGACAGTTAAATGGTATATCAGACGCATGATGCACTTTTTCATCGACCATTGTTCCCAGCCAAGAGCAGCGGCATAATAATATCGTGGTAATGGTGACAAAGCAAAAAAAAAATCATATGCTACTGGATATTCATTCTTTCTCCTAAATATTGGAGCATTTCATTGGAAGTGTGTGTAGTGTGTATCAATTTGTGCGTACATCCACATTTTTTTTCTTACAACTTTACGACCATATGATGATGATGATGACGTGTGCGACGACAAAGACGGCAACGGTAGTGTAGCGGCATATATAGATGGCAATTCATTCATTGATTTTCTGCATACAACAGCAAAAGATCAAATGAAAGCTGGCAGAAAAAGAAGGGAGAAAATCTTGTAGAATGTGAACAAAAAATGTTGAGATTGCAATTTCTGATTTGTGAACCTGTTGAACTCAATGAAAGTACAAGTCCCTCTTCTTCTTTTTTATATGTATATGTGTGTGTGTGGCTGCTTCAAAATATACACACACACGCACTCACTTTTTCTTCCTTTCTCTTGCAAAATGTCAACCAAGCAAGTTTGGTTTTGTCAACTGGTGACTCGTTGACCGAAATTGTTGGTCTAGCAGATAAAAAATTGGCACAACCTGAGAACATAGTAGGATGACTACCACCGCCGCTGCAACTTGCTACTACAGCTAAAAATATCGAACTATCAAAAAATGCATTGATGCACTCTCCTCAATATCTTTTTATATGACCTTCTCAAATAAATCTGTTGATCTCTGATGTAGGTATTCATACTGCCTGCAGTTACAACAAGTATCAAATATCCCCTGTGGAAAAATTAATAATTTTTTGGAAATGAATGGTCAAAATATAATGGAACGAAAAAAAATCAAGCAATTGAAGAGATTATTATTATTAATATTCTTTACTGCGTGTGCTTATCTTCAACAGGCTCCATATTATTCTATTGTTCTGACTGGATTAATCAGATGAATTACTGGAGAAATGTTGTCAGCAAGCCGAAAGTGTATTTATTGCAACTTGTCAAAGGAGAAAGAACCCAGACTGCTCTTTTACTTGGGTGGTCAAAAAATCCATGAATGTATTTATTACAAAATTCTAGTTACTTTAGACCATTCCGATTTCAATTTAGAAAATTGGATTATCACTGGAAAGATATCTCTCTGCATGTCAAATAAAATGAGATCATGCGAAAACCAAAATTTGTGTATATGTATTATTATTACATGGTTCGCATGTCATTTAATTTACGATACTTATCAACATTGTAATCCATTTCATCCACAAAAAACTTCAATGCTTTGCTTACACATGCATTTTAGTCAATGTCCTTTGCTTCTACCATCATTATGTTAAGTAGTAGTTTTTAAGGCTTTTGAGTATTGTTCACTTTACCCCAGTATCATACAACGATAAAGTTTCCCTTTTACAACATCCCACATTTCTCAACCCCTCTTTATTCAGGAGTGGGCGTGTGACAAAGACTTAATTGAGTTGGAAGTGTTCAAGTGTTAATGAAGATCATGGAAAATGTTATTTAGTGGATTAGGGAGTTGACAGCAGCGCTGGAAGATATATAATATAATGAAGTCATTCTCAATTTCATTCTTTCTCTAACCAGAGGGAACCCAGCCAAAAAACAACACAACTAAACTAAAATAGTGGACAGAGGATGTAAAGTAAATTATTATTTCTGTACTAGTGGCAGTAGCAGTAATAAGTAAGACCATTGTATTTAGTGGCTCTCAACTATTTATGTTGCTTGCATGTCTTGTTGATCTTCTTAGCGGAGAAAAGTAGACAAAATCACATTTGTTGAGTTGGAAGTTGGAAAGGGAAAAGGAGAAAAAAAGCTAGCCAAGATGATGATGGGAATGAGAGAGAAAGAGAGAGAACGCGAGTATGAAAGAGAGTTAAAGTAAAGGCATGCTCTTTTGCTGACTCGATAAGCCACTAATCTCTCCGGAGGGAATACCTCTTGTACTGATCTTCTTTTTTTCTTGTATTTTTTTCCTTCTCGTCCCCAATTTTCATCCAGGGCAAGTACACTGGACATGGAACCAATCCATGAAAATCTAAGAAAGTAATGCAACACAAAAAAAGTTATGTACCAATTTACTATAGCTTTTCAATCTCTATATATACATGAGGAATTTTCTCTAAAAGATAGGTACGTAACCAAAAAAAACTGTTATTTTTTTCTGATTATTACATACATACGTGTACATGCACATATACATACTTTATGTCCAGAAGTCTAAAAGAAAGAGGGACAATAATATTTTTCTTTCAATGTTACCCATCCGTGATCCCCGTATGTATGGATGTCCCAATAATAATGTTCGTATATACACCACACCGCACCCTCGCTATCTGTTCAAGAGGTTGGTGGTTGATATTAGATTTGTTGGTAAGTAGTAAAGTAAGAGTTATAAATAGGTAAGTGATCACTAGCCAGTAGAACAAGAGTACACAAAAATCTCATACTTTTCTTCTCGTCATGATTGGAAAAGTCCATCTGTTCATTTATATATTTATCTGAGCTATTACACTGTCCATATCCTCTGCTACTATGTACATTGTGGCTCATTGACTCCTTCTCTTTCCTTCTCTCGCTTTGTCGGCTTGTTGAAATAGTGGCGATTTCTCTGCTGTTTGAAGGAGCGTAAAAAAAGCTCACTTGTGCCAGATTAACTTTGCTCTAATGGTTTCATATTAACAGCATTTAGGTATATTATATCACCAAGCAAAACCATGCTGAATGTAACTTTCCACTAAATTGCCAATGATCTCACCATCACCACCACCACCGCTACACTAACGAACGATAGATTCCCTTGGGTATTTTCTCCATTTCTGGTGACATCCATTGCTTACATAAGACTTAAATACAACTAGCATTCTTTATCCATTTGAGATAACGCAAAAGCTAAATAGCCAACAGCAATGAGATATCCGTTCGAAAAAAGGGGTGATATTTCCTGCTAATCTTTAAATAAGAAGGAGAATAAAATCGTGTGATAAGGAATCTTAGCGGCGCCTTTTCTCGAAAGAAATCTCTGCTTTGTGCTAGTTAGTTAGTTATAATTTGATTGGCATTTGGCAAAGAGACTCTTTTCACTGGCTTCCTGTTGTTAGACTGTGCGCTACTCCTGCCACATACACATCATGATATACTGCTTCCCCAGGGAGAAATGTGTCGGTTAGATGGCGAAGAAAGATGAGGAGAGTGAGAAATACATGCCACAAACAAGCAAGTTAACACTAACAAATTAGGCGATGATGGATCCCCCGTGAGAGCAGAATGAAAGGGTTATACACTGACTCTATATATTTTACTAGCGCTATAGTTTGTAGCGGTGAGTTGTTTTATTTTTATTTTTTTATTATTATTATCTACGCTTACCCCTTTCTCATCCCTTTTCAGTTTGAGCAATCAAGTGCATGTGTGCGGGCGGGTGAGCAAGTGACGTTTAAGCATGCATGTCATTTAAAGCATGTCTCACTGGATACATGATCCGTCCATGTAACTCATTTGTTGTAGCAAAGCACGAAAAACTTGCAGCATGTTCATCAGAGATCCGCAACTGTAAAAATTATTGTATTATGGTTTACTTCTCTCGAGTGAATACAGTGGCGCATCGATTGGGACTTTGAATGACATGACTTGTTAGGAATTTTCATCGTCACTTTTGGAATGAACGTTGACGTGGAGTACGTGTGAAAATGTACAACTTTCACGGAACGAAACTATCCCGTCTCAGATTTATGTACGTATGTACAAGCTTCAAATCTGTCCTCCTGTCATAAGAGGGAACCACTAATGATAGCATTGGAGTTGGCAGTTTACTTGATTTTCGGGGACATGAGCTTTTTTTACTGCCTATTTCTTTGGCAGTTGAATTGACACAAATTGTTACATATCAATCCTCACTACTTGAACTCTAATTGTACGAGAATGTTAAAAACACACACGTTTTATGACATCATAATGAGCTTTTTTTACTGCCTATTTCTTTGGCAGTTGAATTGACACAAATTGTTACATATCAATCCTCACTACTTGAACTCTAATTGTACGAGAATGTTAAAAACACACACTTTATGACATCTTTTCATCATTTTTTAAATTCTTAAACATATATAAGGGCAATGGGGAACAAAACTAAATCTCTCACATACCTACCTGCAATATTATTACAGTGTTGTAAAAAACTGTGAAAATTTAATTCGTCCACAGCTTTTCAAAACTAGTAGTTCATACGTTCAGCAGATTAATTTGGTATATTCGGACAACCTGATGTTCAGTCCTTGTCATACGCATCGCTTGGTAAATACTAAAATGTAATGTAACATACGCTTGTTGTGCAAATCGGATTTCGTAGTGGAAAGTGCGTCCAGTCGTTCCAGGTCTAATCAGGCGTGAAAATTACTGTCTTTCCTGTTGGAAATCACGCCATTTTATATAAAGGTAGTTGTACAGTATTTTTCTCAACTTTTCAGCTATAATATTAAATCTCCACATAATCTTTTTTCCTGATGAATACTAATATTAGGTACGTGTGTAACGCTTTCTCATTGTTTTTCGTTTGCAATGCAGCATAAAAGAAAAGCTTTTAACCACTAAGAAATCAGAAATTTATGTTGATTTTTTAAAATTAAATGGTTAGCAATTTCAATCTAATAATGAAAATTGCGACGTAGCAAAATTAAACTAAACGATTCGTACAATTTATTTGGCATTCATCCACAAGTTATAGGATCGTTTTGGGATTTTTTTGAACACAGAATCTTATACAAGAATAATACTTGCTATTTCTGCTCTAGTATACATGTTTCTAGTGATCTCTCTGCCAAGGACAAAAAATATACATACATGCTTTCCTTATTGTTGCAAATATAAGGAAGGATATCATGAAACTGTGCATGTATGCACATATACATACCTAAACATATAATAATGTGCTTGTGCATATACATATACTTATGCAGTGTAAAAAACGAAAGTATGAGAAACAAGTTCTCGTCCTCTTCTCTTAGCTCGATTGGAGAAAAGTGCAAAGCTGGCATATTTTTTCCCTTCTGTCCTCTCTCTCTCTCTCTTCTCGCTTTCAGTATTCGTTGCCTGTAGGTTTACTTCAACTCATGGTGGTTGTTGGGAAGTTTGGTTGTACTAAATAGTGAATAAATACACGTTTGGGTGACGGTATGCACAAGCTGGTGATGATACGAAATGATATCCGCCCCCTCCTCACAGCTTCATGACAAAAGTCATCTGAAAATGCATTTCAAATGGATATTTAATCGCCGTTTCGTGCCCCGTAAAAACTGATTGCATTCATTTCATTCAAAATTTTAAACAGTTTATTACACCATATTTATTAAATATTCACACATCCCAATTACATTTGTCCAAATCGTTGTTGCAAAAAAAAAAAAATTCACTGCTAAATAAAATTATACAACTACAAATTAGATAGTATGTTGTACAATAGTTTGCGGAGTCATGTAGTCCATCATTTTAGTCAGCACATTTTTATTTCCAAATTCCTATGACATAAGGGCTAAAAAAATATTCCATTCTGTTCTCTCCATATACCGACTTTAAAATGCAATGCAAGTTATGCATCAACATGCACATTAAAGTGCAGCAGATTTGCTTGCTCAGCTGAAACTCATTAAAATATTTGTAAATTGAGCTAAACATCTGATTTTAAATGTAATTAAATTTAAAGAAGTTCTTTCAATGATTAGTGAGTCATAAAACAAATTAGAATTGAGAATCAAAAGATACTGGTAACTATCACATAGGCTGTATGTACATAATATTGATAAAAATAATTATTAAAGTGCAGGTAGATGAACTACGGGCGGTTATTTAAAAAATCTTAATTTACGAGAGAATCTTCTAGTCACGGAATTATTCATATACATAGGCACGTTTCGTGTGATGAAGCAAGGTATGTGTATAGGTATGCAATATGATATTTGCTTCGAATTGGCATGCATCGTGTCAAGTTGTTATTATTAACTCTAAATGCAGTTAAGAGATCATGAATTGGGTATGTGGTTCAAAGGTGGATTATGATTAAATTCAAACATTGTACTGAGTATCCAATACTTGATTACTTAAGTGAAGTGACTAGCGAGTGCAGCAACCACTGCACATTTTGCAGAATCAGCTGTTTTACAGTTAACTGACACCAAACGAACTTATTTCTCTTAACGATTTTTTCTTACTTTTTATAAACTTCTTACGATTTTTTTTTTGCTGCATTAATTTTTATGTAAATTTGCTACTGTTTTTTATAGCTACTGCAAGTCATAAACTCACGCTTGCTTAAACGAAGGCATAACATCTTGTTATTAACAAGGGGAACACACGTACATACATTAAAGCGAAAATTATGTATGGCGTAAGCACATATTTACGTATAAATCAGTGGAGAGAGAAAATGTCATTAATCCTATTGTGGATGCTGTATGACATGGGGTGAAGTGAAATAATAACAATAGCATAAGAAACCGTTTTCATTGGTCATCTTCGTCATGATAGAAAATCATAATATCACACTTGTTTTATATTGCAATTGGTTACTTTTTAAAATATAGTGAAATAATAACAATAGAAACCGTTTTCATTGGTCATCTTCGTCATGATAGAAAATCATAATATCACACTTGTTTTATATTGCAATTGGTTACTTTTTAAAATATCTAGAGAATCTACAGTACATCCTGAATTTTTAGACCTTGTCCACTATTACGTTTTAGGTTATTCAGAACTATAATACATATCTTGTAGTTTCGTTCCCAGAAAATGACTTTGAAATGGCATATAACATGCATATGACCCAATTTTTCAAATAAAGTCGGAAAACAAAGACTCGCTTATTTCTTAACACCATGAATGACTTTCAGTCAGAAAAATGAATGAAACACTTTTACAAAATAAGTACAGAAATATTAAGTACTACGATTAACTAGTCCTTGTTGGTGTTGAATGAAAAACGATTGATGCCACTGCTGATCGTGGCGCTATCTGCATACTCATTTTACGAAGCTGTTGCGGTGATCAAAGTCTTTGAAAACAGGTTATTGCACAGCCCCAAAGAGGACAGAGATGTAGCCTAACAGAGATTTGGTGTACTTTGTTGTGCTACATGCAAGCTAACTGGCACAAACTGCTTTCTAAATTCTGATAGCTTGACTAGAGTCAAAGTCAAGTCAAAGATAAGTAGATAGAAAGTGAGAGTTTAGCAAGTATAGTAATAAACTGTGTTTTACTTAGAGAAAGAAGCTTCATTCACTTATTCCTCTACACTTGTGCAAGCATGTTAGTGGTCTTGCTTATTACACTGGTACTGACAATGCCTTCTTTTGGAAAACCGCTGAATAAAGTGTGCTCATGAATTTACTTGTCAGATATACTTTATTAAACAGACAAAAGGTCGAGCCAACTACTGACTAATTATAAGGAAGGTTGAGGAATAATAAGAGTTTATTATCAAAAAGTTAGCATCGGGTATAGAGGCACATTACACCATCAAAATTAGTGTATCCATTTCAATAGAAATTTCGACCAAAATTAGTACAAGAACCAATTTTTTATTATAAAACAATATATAGTTAGTCATTTTATAAATAAAATTAAAAATGTTGAGTTATTAGTCGACATGTTACATGTTACAGGTATTTTGTCAGTAAGTTCACCAGGAAATTTTTTTACATGAATATTTTTTTACCGCAGTTCTGTTTTGGAGGCTAAGATTCAATGGTATTATTATTATTAATAGCATAATCGACCGTTCCAACATCAGTAGCTGTTAAGTTATCCTTTTGATACACGTAAACAATCTTTGTTGCCCGTCCGTATTTGCATGTGCGCAATTCTATTAAGAGAGCTCCAATAACACATAGCAGACAAATTACAAGAAGGATTCCAGTGCAAATCCAAAAATCATTATGTGTGGGTTTCTTTTCAGAGTCGCTTCTTTTTAACACTGACACCTTCCTAATCTGGTTTTGGGAGTTTTCATTGTTTGTTTGCTGCTCTTGCTCATCAAAGCGGTAACCCTTTTTGTATGGGGAGTCTATTGGCGACTTCTGGTCATCCTCTGGCATCACAACATTAGATTGATGAGCTGCAATCATACAAAACAATTTTTTAAAGGGTTGTAAAAAAATTATAGTTGACTGTCAAACATTTTGTAAATACATGGAAATGAATATTTTAAATTTCTGTGGAACTTACCTTGCACGTCATACGACTGTGATTGCCGTTTGAACTTCAAGGACATCACACTCATACGAAAGTTTTCGGGCATTTTGATAAATGTTTGAATCTGAGGTTTGTTTGTGTTTACTTTATTAAATTTAAACTGCAGCAGCCAAATGTTTCGTCTATTTGCAGTCACGATGAGTAGAATATTGGAAATGTAGAGCACCAGCACAGCTAAAGGATGACTAATGGACCCAGCCAAAAGTACAGGAATTGAGAATTAGCCAATGAGCAAACGTTCTCACTAGCTAAGCTAGCTGGAATGTTTCACAAACCGCAAACCAAAATATTACCAACTCCAGCGTTGAAATGTTGATGTTAAACTGACATTTTCACTGTAAAATTGCATTCACTACACTCTATGTACTAATTATCAATCAATTACTAACACTCTGCGGTAGACTCATTCACATGGTGCGGTCAACTTGTTGTATGATTAATACGTACTTTGTCCATAATATTATTAATATGGAATCCCTGTGTAATCGTAGCCGATAGCCATATTTAACGTCATTGGCGGAACTGTTTTTACATACCTAATTTCATAGTCATTTATTTCCTCTGCTGAGTACAGTTTAGTTTGGCATGTATGTTTTTTGTTAAACAAAGAAAAAGATATGAATTCATCTTGGATATTATGGTCAAACTTTACGAAAAAACAAATGAGTCCACTGTGTGGACAGGACGGACAACCAAAGCCCAGTAAGATTGCTTTATTTAAATGCAAGCTACAGAGGTTTGGTTCCTTGCTTCATGGTACTGCTACAAAAGTACAAATGATCTTTTTTCAATATTTTGTTTCAGATTTAAATCTCCAATTTTGCAGTATTAACATAATATTATTATTAGGGAAAATTTTGAATGCAGTAAAATCATTCCGCTATTGATGATTGGTATGATGAAAGGAACAATGAAATGCAAGAAATCTCGAAAAACAGGTCATCGTTACACATACATGTTTAGATTGCACGAGAGTTAGTTACTACTCGAGAGTTTACAAGTTTACAATGTTGCTAATATTTATTTGACTTTGACAGACAGGAATTTACAATGAAATATTGTGGTATCGTTGAAAATAGAAAAACAATATTGTTCGTCAGGAAGTAAGTGTGATACGTATTTCGACCCTCATTTTTTTCGATTTACCACTCCATGATAATGTGTGCCGCGTCGCGATGTCAGACGTGGGTCGTTACCAGAGTTAAGCACAGTAACCCAGATAACTATAAATCCGATCGTGCACACGATTCCAAAAATGAACACGAGTCCAAGGCATAGCCAGAAGTCTTTTTGACTAGGCTTCCTGTGACTAGTCGCAAGGGTTTCGCCACTCAATTTTGTAGTAGGTTCATGTTCTCTCTTCACTTCTTCGTGATGTGATTTCTCATGCGGTTTTTCCTCAACATCAGCGGCTTCAGGACTCACTGAAACTAAAATTCAATTGTTGTAAGTAAAGTATTCTGCTAAATCTTATATATGTCTTATATATAAATGATTTGAATATGCCGGCTGTATATTATAATCCTCGAGATAACCTTCAGCTTCAGCCATGGTTCCAACAAGCGGGTTTTAGGGTGAAACCTTCGCCACCTATCTGAGTAAAGTTTGACTATCTTTCAAATTAGCGGAGGGTATAGAGATTTTGATAAAGGGAAATAATGAATAATTACATTTTTTGAAACTTTCAAAACTTTGCTTCCTCTGCTTGTGGAAAAAAGCAACAAAACCTTCAATAAGTACATTTACCCAGTACCTATGGCATTATCAGTGAAACTGAACACTGACCTGGAGATTTTGACATTGACAATCTCATGAATTTTAGTGACCACTTGGCTTGTTTCACTGGCTAAATCTTTGATGAGGATTGTGTAAGTCAATGATATTCCTTTCTGTGCAAATGCTCCTTCCGGGACTTGAAGTCCACAGGTTTTAAAATGGATATGAAAATTTATTGAATGAATATGAATATTTAAAATGTTAAAATGGATATGAATGAAAGTTTTTAATGGTTTCAGTACAAAATGACATTGATGTTATAGAAAGAAAAGGGAAAACGAAAATTATCGTAAATTATGTCCTTAACAATTCGGAATACTATTTTTGCCATTAAACACAGTGACGATCGTAAATGAATTTTAGTGACCACTTGGCTTGTTTCACTGGCTAAATCTTTGATGAGGATTGTGTAAGTCAATGATATTCCTTTCTGTGCAAATGTTCCTTCCGGGACTTGAAGCCCACGGGTTTTAAAATGGATATGAATGAAAGTTTTGAATGGTTTCAGTACAAAATGACATTGATGTTATAGAGAGAAAAGGGAAAACGAAAATTATCATAAATTAATGTCCTTAACAATTCGTATTCATACAAAGTTTCTACTCTCTCTCTCTCTCTCTGATTAACTTTGTCATTACTCATTACTGTTTTTTTATCAAGGATGGAACAAAAAATAATGGAATACTATTTTTGCCATTAAACACAGTGACGATCGTAAATCAATTAGGACGAACGATGGACCACACGCAAACTGGAATAATGGAATTTTAAATTTTGCAAAGTAGTTTACACTTACCACTGTTCCAATGATGAACATTTTTTTAAATAATATTTTGGTCTGTCAATCATCTGCCGTAGATTTTAATTACTAAGGTATATAATATGCTGGTGACTATAATTTCATTCTGAATGAACATGCATATCTTGTGGAATCGGGTCGGGAACCTGGAAATTTCGTATCTTAGTTCGTATCGTAGTTGATTACACTGTAATTTTCATTTCGCATTTATATTTACGGGTGGTGGCATTTATAATTTAAAAAACCATTATGCAAAATATTCTATATAAGACAATTTTTCAGCTCGATAATCTTGCTGTATAAATAAAACGGTATATTGACTGCGTCTCATTCAATGCAAAAGCTAATAGATGTGGAATTGTGGAACCAAATTCTTTGTGTGATAATAGGCTTGCCACAAGTGCACATTGAAAATGCTTGTATAAAAAAGATAATTCATACAAAAAACAGTTGCTGTTCATCAAACAAAATGCAAAATCCTACATCAGTTTTATAAATATGCAAGTTGGCAAGTACTAGATGATATTGGAAAAATCCTCCTTAAACATATTCAATTAAATCCACCCAAGCAAGCATTCATTAGTGAATCGTGTAAAGATTATCAACATGACCATTACCAAAAATCAGATAAATATGGAACTGCAAATGTTCTATCTTGGCTGCCTTCAAATTACCCAGGAAGTAGATAGTATAAAGTATGGATGATGAAGATATGATAAGTTCATCTTTATGTACTTCTAGACGCCTTGTATTTGGATTGACGTTGGTTAGTATGAGATGGCAAATACAAATGTGGCGTTTATCGAATGCACAACGAAAACCTTGTTAAGCAGCTCTGTAGTAATAATAATATTATTCCTTCAAACTCTTTACAACTTTGAGTATTTATAACTGGTACTGGTATAATTACAGTATAGGTAGTAATATCATTATGAATATTTCATGAGCTTCATTGATAATGAAAACTGTTATCTGCTATCAATCAGCTTGATCTACTTTGTTTTGGAAGGTTACTCTTAATCGCAGTTTTTAAGCATTGCATTACTAGTATATGTGCCTATTGCACTTTACATTTTTGTCTGGTATGTATATTATGGAATGGAGGTAAGCAAGAAAATTCTCAGTGTTTTTCTACGAATTATGGTCAACCAAAATACACTCAAGCAGTGTACTTGACCGTGATCAATGATCCTATGCAGTGATAAACCTTTGAGTGAATCAGTTTATACCAAGCACATAACTCAATGCAAGGAGTCAAATTATGGTGGTTTTTTTATAAAATGAAAAAATTACCTGTATACTATAATCATCCAAGATTCTAAATGTGCCCATGACCGATCTTTTAATTGATGGCAATATTATCCTTTCTTACCTTTTATCGTTTTAAAGCTGGAGTAGCGTTTTCCTGCCTAAAATTTCAAGAGCTTATACTTATGAAAATGCGTTCTCATTATTACACCAGTGTTTAATTGGCGTGTTAGCTGGACGCAACGCAGCAGGTAGTGGCAAAATGTACTGCATGAAATTCATTTTAATTCATCAATGAATCACGCATGTTTCTGATATCCCTGTAGATCAAAGAGATCAAAGCTACAACAATAATTTTTGAATATGTATCAATAAATTATTATTCGTATACCACTAGACACCTTGCATTTTTTTGGCAAATGATTATTACAGCAAAACAAGTAAAAGTAACACACTTTGTCATTAGGCAAGTGCCACTGTCAACATTCTTACACGCTTTACCTCCTTACATCGCTGATCGCTGTAATATACAAAGTCATCTTCAGTTTGATCCACGCAAAAGAACCATTTTTGTCTTACTGTGTTGCAGTGTCCTGCTTCTGCTGTATTACGTTTCCCCATTCAATGATATCCTTAAACTTGACTGCTTGTAGCTTGCTTGGGTAACGTGTGTGTGCGCTGCTGCTGCTTGTAGTTGTTGCAAGCGTAAATCCTCGACTTTTTTATTATGCCAAGCAGCAGTACAACAACGTGGAGTGGGAGAGTTGAGGCTTCAGGTTTGAGCTCCGCATGTTATCGTGAGAACACTCAGTTGTGTTTAGCGTGTCAGAGCCTCCACATCGCCGTTGCGTTCGCCTTTCTGAAAGACCGGTTAACGTGTATCAGGCATAAAGAACGGAGCAAATCAGCTGAACCCAAAACATAAACGCTGGAAAGCGAAACAAGTGAGTGGAAAGTGCATTGTCCTGCAAAGCGAAAAAAGAGAACTGTCATCCTCTCATTGAACAACAACACGTTTATGTTAACGCTTGCACATTACTTACAAAAATTCATCATTCATCTTCCTATCATGCTACAAATATCAACAACGTTGTCACCAATTTTACATTGTTTCAAAAATGAAAGTGAATTTGTTCAATGTTTTGCCTACAACAGAGGCATTTTAAGACTTACTCAGGTGTAGGTTTTCCAGGAATATTTTATTTGCAGGTTTGTTTTGGGTCTGTAAGAAAAAAAAATGTTTCATGGATAAACTGCTGCTGCTGCCATAAATCATTCATATGCTGGATTTTTTTTTACCAGAGACATAAATACGTAGCGATTGTATATAAGTATAAAATATTATTACAGAGATAAAAGATGTGAAGATGATAAAACCGTGCGCAGTACAGTGTACCGTAAATACAATGCTTTAAATAACAAATATATTGATTACAACTTCTTTGTTTCTTATCTCTGATCCAAATCAAAAAGTGAATCGAATATTTAAGGTGGATACATACATATAGTGGAGACAAGGAGATTTTAAAATATTGATTGTATCCACAAATACACATATATTTTTTACGGCCCTTTGAATGGAAAATTGTTTGGTGATGTGTAAAACTTCAGCTTTACTCAGCTGTATAATATGGATTTTATTATGTAAGAAGGTATAACAATGCCTGGAGAAAGTTGAAAAGAAACTGTACATGTAGTGAAAACAATTTAACATTGATACAAAACGGTTTCTAAAATTTGTAAGTCAAAATCATTCAAAGCAGGAAAAAAGGCAGCAGATATTTTTCTGCTGGCTCATATTCCTCACATCCCATCAGCACAATGTCACGAAGAAAGCAGAGTAATCCCAAACCACTAAAAGGTAGGTAAACACAATTTTTAACAAGCTTCTACTATATTGCTTGTTTGCATTTGTATGCATCTCTCACCACACAGACTGCTGTTACTTGACTGCTTCATATGAAATTCAAATATGAAAAGGATCTCAAAATTGGAGCATGTAGCATGCATCATTTAAAATTAATTCAAGATATTGCACTGATAGTGTAACTTAATGTTTAAACATGTACATTACTCAATACCTGGTAAAAGATGGCATAATAATAAGGCAAAAAACATTACCTTTACCTGAATAAATGCATTAAATTTACCTGTACACATGCAAACCTATGTGAATTATATTATCTTCTCACTTCATTACACACATGCACAGCTACAATACCATATCATCTTGCTGCAAACTTTTCATACTTTTGGAGACATTCACTCCCTTCTGCAAGCAAGCATGCGTCAATGATATGATCATTTTTTGCTCTTACAAAAATAGAAAGCTACAAAATGCGCGCCATAAAATTGAAGAACTGTCATCATCAAGCAAAACAATCGATTTTGAAATTTTACTGTTAAGCAAACAAGCAAAATTTTTATGTTTAAAACTTTACATCGGGGTCGCCAAGATTTTTGGAGATGAGACTATTTGATATACTATTACTGCAAACTATGTACATGTATGCAAAAATACTAAATAATATTATTGCTTTGATTCTTCCGTGTGTGTAGACAGACATCCGATTCTCTCATTTACTTGTGCATACCTATATATAGTGTAGTATTTTGTTTTGCATCACCAATTGCACATGGTAAAACCGTTGTTTTCTGTGAACTGATTTTTGTCTGCTGATAAATATTCTCGGTTTTATCAGTTCCTATCAAGTTTGCATATTGTTCCTTTGTGTAAGACTGCTTCTCTTGCCTCTCTGCTGCAACCACGTTGATAATGATGACGGTGGTGGTGGTATATTTCTATTTATCAGTTTCATCGTAAAAAGTCAGTATCAGTAGCAGCGAATCGACGTAGGTATAAAATAAATGCAGGCAGAAACAGTTACTGTATTCATACTTATTATTATTATTATTTTGTATATTGTGCGTGTATTTTAGTGAGGTTCACTTCAATTGGGACTGCTGTGCATATTTTTTGTCTATATTTGTTTTATATGAATCTTATCTAGATTCTGTTTGACTATATCAGTGATAAGCAAGCTAAAAAAAAGTTGGATGACTGCATTATGACTTATTACGTTCTTATCGTATAAATATTATTGCTATATGCTCTAGGTATTCTCAAAAAAAAATATTAACGAGGGAACGCTGCTGTTCAGCAAGTATGCCACACAGTCACAGAAACACGATGCGATGGCACATAAGTAAAAAAACACCACTACAAAACTAATAACTTAATAACAATAACAGTAATAGTGTTTTGCAGTAGCAGAGAGCGGTAAAGCACACATGAGGACGAAGAAGAAGAAGAAGAGTTCGACTAACTTTACTTGAGGAAATAGTTGTCCGAAAAGCCAGCTCGTAGTTTTTGCCATATCACAACCTCTTATCTTATCTCTTTGTGCAGAAAAAGCCTGCTCCTGCTTGCTTACTGTTCATGTGGAAGTAGATAAGGATTTTGGGCAAGAATAAGAGAAACACACATAGACACACAAGAAGAAACTCACTCACTCGCTCAACTTTGAGCTAAATGAACTGAGATATCGCATCATTTTCCATTTTGCTTATCTTGATAATCACACATTCAGCCCTGTGAGACGACGGCGATACTGCAAAGTTGAAATTGCGCTTCATGCCATCATCATCATCAACATGCCTGTTTCTCTCTGTGTGTATTGCATTATGTATTTATTTATTTATTTATTAATAGTCATCGTTTCAATTCTATGTAGACACCACGTCAAAAATAATCTAAGTAGCCCGAGATATAAAATATACATTGTTTTTTACTGGGCAAAGTTTACTCCGCATATTATCCATCCATAATGGTTTTATTTCTTTTTCTCAAACAAATTCTCAGTCAAGTTGTAGTACATTGCTGACTAAGTGGGTATATACTTTTGTGTGTAAAAACATTTTTCTTGCGTCTTTATGAAGGAATGAGCATAATAATAATGGTAATGTGAATTCCAATGATTTCGATCAACAGAGCAAAACCAAACTTGGTTTTATTTTCAATGGTTTATGAAGTTAGAAAACATATTAGTTCCCGGTGCCTTATTTTCTGCACAAAAAAAAGAATATAGTACCTTTCCATTTCAAAATAGTCAAGAAAAGTACTACATTATTGCATACCTAATATTCACAATGATTTATTTGACGAGAAAACAGAAATAAGAGGGAAAAGACCAAGCCCTCAAAAGATAACTAAAAAGAGATAACCGGTAGCAGAAACTTTATGCTGAATTCATAAAATGTTCCTTTAGATCCACATCTTGATCATAATACCCACCTACAAAATCTACTTTGTGTATACATTTTTTAGTATAGAATAATGTGAGCTTGTAATTCCTTGAAATGAAATGAAATTTAAATTAAAACAAAATGTAATCATGTTATGTAGTCAGATAATGAGAAGATAATATAAATGGGTGCTTTAAAGGTCTCATACCATCATGAAACTGCGGGGGGCCTGGGATAATATATAATGTATGTATTTACAATGAAGTACACTAACACAAACATAAGCCATACGCCTTTCTTTCCACTTTACAATACATTATTATTATTATTATTATGCAACATAACATGCTACAAATAATATGTGTGTGTTTAATGTATGTTATTAATGTATAAATGTATTTACCTTGTTTTACGATGAGTATTAAATTGAAGGTGAGAAACCGGATAGACGAGAGCGACCCTCTCTGCTAGTTGATGAAAAAGAAAGAGCATCCGAGAAATATAAATTCCTAAACAATAACAATGTATTTACTTACACCTCCGCAATATATTTGCATTTGCACTCATTTTATATGACCCGAACCCGCTGGAGATTACACAACACAGAGAAAATAATATACCATCATAATATTTGTGCCTTGAATGGACTTGAGAAAGGCTCTAATTTCGGAAATGATTTGTTAGTTTATTCCCTGCGACAGTTGGACAAAGAATTATGGCTTCTTGAAAGCATGCATTTGTATTTACACGGATATTAGATTAATGTAATTTTAAACAGCTTGATTTCATGTTGGTAGAAGCCATTCATCTTTCCTTGCCCCTCATCATCATCTTGTGGTGGTTGGTGGTGGTGATTCACGTGAAGTGAGGTGAACAAAGTATATTATAGTGATTGCCTGCAGGGTACGGTATGAAGTACACACTTCAACTAGATGTAAACACTAAGGTGTGTAGTAGTATGGCATTAAAAAGTGCTTGTTTTTCCAAGTAGAGTTGCTTACTCTCGAGTGTATCAGGTAGTTTTCACGGTGTTAATTTAATACGCATAAAACAAAAGTTCACTTGAGTTGCTGTTATTTTGTGATGATAAAATTTGTACTATGGATTTACCTACGTTTCTTTTCTTATGGATATAATGTTAGTAGAGTACATCGAAGAAAAAAAAATACACGAGTATTAATCATTAGATGATGACATTAGATAACTTGTATATATATGTAGTAATACATGTAAACTATGAGCCATAATTCATAATCCATTTAAAGGAGGAGACCCACTGATAAAATACGGAACGTATAACTACAATAATATCCCTATCATATCCTAAAACGAATTGATTTGAACTGTTGATTGGAAAGTATGCAGTTGTGATAGATTATTTTTTTTGTATAAACTTTTTTCAAGATGAAGTTGAAGGTATAAATTAGCAAAGATTTATTACCCGTTTATTGTCTATATATTGCATTTATCTGTGGTAGTGCAGCGGAACACACTTTACTAGAAGACTAAGTAATTATGATAACAAAAGCAGCAAAATTTTCAAAAATGTTTGCTATTTTTTATATCAATTTCGTACTCTTTGTATAATGAGTGGTTATTTTTGACCAGGACAATCTCATTCTGGTTTTTATGCATCTCCATAAAACAGCATGAGGTAAAATAACAAGGTTTAGGGGTTTCGACAAGGCGTCGTCAGTTAGAGTTTACAAGCTTTATCCTGGTTTCCACAGTTTTGCTCAATTAGTATCCGATTTCTATTTTATTTTACACACGCTTCTCTTGTGAAAATAAATACTGATTATGTGTGCGCATTGTGTAACAGCTTGTTAATTTTTCAAATTCCAACGGAGGAAAAAAAAATCCTCATCCTTGCTTTGAAACCTCTCTCCTAGTACTTGAAAAAAAACTTGTTGGAGGAGAGCCGTGTATCATCATCGTCATTTCAGAATTGTATGCAATAAATTGCTCCTTTTTACTGTAGCATTTACATAGTGCCTTCTGATCACTTGTGCGAATCGTTTAATACTACGAGCATAAAAAGTTTATTCCGCCTCCTTCACAAGATGCTCCTGCAGAGAACAACTTTATAGAATAATCATTTGGTGCTTTCTTTAAACTTGATGATTTTCAAAATTGATAACGATAAGGTTCATGGTAATAATGAGGGTAAAATGCTATGTATGTAGCCCCGACGAATGAATGATATTTATTTTTTTCTGAGCCTTATCTAATAGTAATAATAATAACTGAAGCAAAAATGATAATTAAGAGAATAACTCTGTATTTGAGTAACTGATTAGGTACATTGATGATTCTGCTGGTTATTCACACAGGTCAGTTATTATTACACACACACGGTAGTAAAAATGACTTTGCTGCAGCATACAAATCAAACTCTTTTAACATACATAGTTAAAATGTGTAGCACAACAGTATCAGATACACTACTGCACCTTTTGTTGATATGTACAAGTTTTTTTTTAGATGATAGCAATATTGCTGTTGGAACATCATAATATTCCCCAGAGTAAACATTACAGCCACAAATATAATTGCCCATTTACTTCAAACTGTTTTATTGCGGCTTGGGGCATCATCCATGTAAACGCAACCATGTACACGTTATATATATCAAGCACCTACTATAGATAATATAGTTTCATATCTTTGTAGGTAATGCATAAAGGATACCAGTTTTATTTATTATTCAATCACAGTTAACAAGTATTTACGGACTGCAATAAAACTTGTCAACTCATTAGGGTAGTTCCTTAAAACACCTTGACTTTTTCTCATATATATATTACACACGTAATAATAATGAGCAAAATGCAGCTCAACTGTCATGTACCGTTCATTTCATTCCTTTTGTTTGCTATAATCATCATAATCACTTTCGATTTGTATCGCATTTGTCGTTATTATCATCATATCGACAGAGACTGACTGGCTACATGGTAATTTTATTGTCAATCAATATAAATAAGCCAACAACGAATATCTATAAAAAAAATACTTGTGACGGTGATGATTGGACTGATTGGCATACTTTATTTTTTTATAGAATTGAGTGTATCATAAATTTAATATAGAATGAATTGATTTTTATGATTATTGCCTATATGAACGCTTGCGCACAGTGCTAGTTTTGAAATCATGCCAGAAGAATCGTAAATATTTTCGAAAATACTGATCACGCTAATTTTTTTACACTTTAGAATACATACTGTAGACACTTTTGCAATTTTTAAAAAAAATCCTGTTGTATTTAATTTTTACTATATAGTACTCATCTCGCGACCATCTGAGAAATTATTTGACAATGAGGGGAACAATGGGACTTTTTTTTATTCTTTTGTCGCGTTTTGTTTGTGCGATGACTGCCGATAATTCTAAACGATGCTGTTAGAAAATAAAAATATTACGATATGTTGACTGACTGCTGTATTGTTGATGTGTCAATACTTTTACTTTATATTTTTTTATTATTTTGTAGCGCTCATCAAACTTTTTTTGATGTAACAAAAAAACGAGTGGCTGCTGTAGTAGTAAAGTGTAACGATGATGCTGACTGATCAAAATGATTGTAAACCACCTTTAGTTTTTACAGTCTATAATATCCTGAAAAGGAAGTATGACTAAAAATGTCTAGAGAGAGACGACGACTATTTATCCAACATGTTTAGTTGGAAGAAGCTCTTGTTAAATGTGTGATCTGATTGGTCATTCGAACATGATTTCATGTCCATGTCCATATATTATGCATTAAGCACGCTATATACTACCACTATTTACTAACTACACTACAGTTTACGTCTTCTCTCTTTAGGAATTTAGCATTTGACTGTGAATTACAATCGGTGTATCATCATAATTACTACCGTAGGTATTTCGTAATTGACTTCCATAAAAAGAGAGAACTGATAATAATTATGACTCCCGGACTGTTTCTTTTGTTGATTGATTTCTTTGATTAATCCCTTTTTCATCATCAGTAGAATGGCCTGATGATCGTTCGTCGCAAACATTATAAAGATCCAGATGGCTGCTGGTTGTTCTATAGTGCTATTGCAGCCGCCGCTTATTGCTACTGCCTACTCGTTTCTTTTCAAATAGCTGACTTGATATCTTTTACCGATACGAATCGTATAATTATATCTTCGAACTCTGTTGTTTTCAATGTGCTGACCCTGCAATTTCAGTCCTCAGGCTGAAAATAAAAAATTCCCTTTCAGGTCATAATTGGTAAATTACATGGTACTAACTCTCTGTGAGTAAAACATTGGGATGTGCTTTTGTCAAGTGGATCATCATAATAATAGCAGCAGCATCAAGCGGACCGTCCTATACGCATCTTATAATTTCAAGGATACGCACACAAAACAACGCTTTAAAAGGCAGTTTGCTCTTCTCTTTTTAAATAGTATAAGCTGCAGTTATATCAAAAAAAGATAGTTTGTTGCTGTCAGACATGTAAAAGTAAAGTTTTCCGTAGGAGAGAGAGAGGAGAGAGGTGTTGAAAGCCTGTCATTTTATTTGTATCTAACCAGTTTTTTCAAACCTTCATTGCATGTGTGTGTATCAAAGAGCGTGCGTTTCGTTCTATAGATGGGAAATTACGTTTCATATCTCTATACTGTAATACCTGCATACGTGCATTACCACAAAATTCCAAAGCTTATCATACCCAGAGAGAACCGATAAAGATCCCTCATTACGAATGCTGTTGTAAGTCATTATACTCAACAATCAATTTTTAAAAAGTGAGGAAGGATCGATAGGGATCGGTAATATTATGAGCACAATAAGCATGGTAATATTATAAAGGAGGTATATTCTCTATGCACTAGAAACACGTTTTGATGGCCCTTGAATGAATCCTTGTCTCATCTGTTGATATGAATTGGGGTAAAAAGGGACCCACAGGGTATCTTTTACGACTCCTGCTGGTGTAGAACAGTTTGGCTGTTTACACCACGTACGTACATGTAACCTTCACAGATAGATAGACAGTGTGGACTTGTACTGTTTGTGCGATAAGATCAAAAAATTTAAAAATAATAATGTTTGTTACACGTATACGCATGTATTATTCTCAATGCATGCTGAGCTGAAAGAAAAAAAAACAAGGTGTGGAGTGGTGGATGATAGGATTTTAAAGATCAGTTAAGCAGCAACATACTCCCTGTTATACCACACTATTCTCAAAAAAATTCATAATCCACTTATCTTTTTGGTTTGTGAGACAATCCAGTTTGAAAATACTTTTGAATTCGAAAGCATGCATTGTTTGATTGGGAGTCGTCATAATATTATTGCTAATGAATGTTTTGAGAGCATAAGAAACTTATTATTATTATTATTATCATCATGCATTTCCTTCAAAAGTATATAGCGTAATCAATATAGGATCGCATCGATCCGCACGAACATGATTTTTAATAATAATAATAATAATAACGCGAGGCATTTTTTGTATTTCTAATGTGAGATCATATTCTTATTTACTTGATATCGGAAAATGGAAATAAATAGATTACGAATAGTATAAATGCCAAGTTTAGAAGCATGTTTTGACGCACAACGGCGATGACGGTTTGGTAGTGGTGGAATTGATTTTAAGGAAAGATTGGGAACCAGAAAAAAAGGGGTGATGATGATGAGTGTAAAGAAGAAGGGATAACCACCATAATCTACACACATATGCTTAAATAGAAGAATTATGGACCATCACAAATCAGTAATGTGCGCACCTTTTGACTTTTTAGAGTGAGATAAGTAAGTAGGAATACATATAAATGCATAATGTGTATGTGCATACGAGAGAGGGGATATCTTGTTGACTATTCGACCATTACAATGGTCGTTGAAATCGAGAGATGAGAAGATTTACACACAAAGGCGTCTTTTTAGAAGGGTGAAAAGATGACTGGGTGAAAAACGTGTGGGTTGACTAAAAATTTGTGTGTATATACATGCATATTTACATACGTGTGAACTGCACAATCTTTTATATATGTATATCTACTTTTCTGTACAAAATGCATATTATAAAATAGTGAAGAACGTGCACACCGAGTTCTAGGATAAACATAACGTGAAGTAAATGTGTGTTTGATGGCAATGTCTGATTTATAATGACAGCATAATGACTACAGTTCTGCCAAGTGGAAAAATCTATTATCCTGCTGTCTGATTAAAAGTATGAAATGCACTATACGCGTATATTTTTTATATGCAGATTACTTGTCGATAGATGAGAATGGCGATGATGATAGGGGGATGGTATGGCAATTTGATATTCCTGCATTGTGGTGTGCTGACAAATGTAATAATATTATAAAAATTCTATGTAAATACCTAATCCATTTGATGCATATGCATGCCAACTTTGCTTGCTGCACTATAGTATATAGCTAGCTGACTTAGCAGTAGTAGTAGTAGTGAGGGTGCTGCTAAGTTGAGGCTTTTTATCCTCCGTGTTTGTAGCGTCATCATAATAACCGTTTTCTTATTGTTTTTACCAAGTGTATGTCTTCAGGCGTTTCTTTGTAAATGTATTTTAC
>JAHZMZ010000393.1:0-19052 GCA_027743805.1 Lepidocyrtoides sp. E14
ATCCATAACAACATGAACATGTCATGTTGTGGTGGCTTTCGGTTTGGGAGTCAGTTCGACTGGCGACATGACATAATAATAATCATAAAGTACTGAGGGATAAAGGCAATAATCTATTTCAATTAAAAAAACTTTAATAATAGTTCATCAGCAATTGACTGAAAAAGCTGTATTGAGCAAAAAGTGAGGTCGGTATATGCTGGCTCCGCCGGATAGGATAGGATACTTGGGATTTATATAAGTTGGATAGCCGAAAAACCTATAGATTTGTACAAAAATTAAATTTAATTGTTATGTCAACAGATAAGATCATATAGAGATGTTTGCAATGAAAAAAACTGTGTTCAAAATTATTTAAATGGAAATGAATCACCGGTTTTTAAAAATAGGGAAGTAGTCTAGTCTGCGTGTAAAAATATGTTACGAATATTTACAGAAGTTATTGAAAACCAGATGCGTGATTTTTCTCACATTAAGCTAAGCTACTTTACTTCGTTTTAATTGACCTTTTTTTATACATGAACAAATGCAGACACACGATAAGATTCATTCACAAAGTGTTGAATTTATTGATGAAAAATTCATTAAGCGACATTAATCATCAAACAAACCGTGAATAAAATGATGACAAAACTTGATTTTATCTAGTAATATGATGATGATAATATTTTCAACCAAATCTAATCAAGTGTCATTATCAAAAAGTGTAGCATTTTTTTTAGGTTAATATGCGAACATGCTGTTTCATTTGAAAGTAGGTCATTATCAACCAATTGGCCTTGAATGTTCAACTTTATATATATTTTCCATATTTATAATTAATTTGTTTTGTATTTTATGCTTAAAATGTTCCTTCAGCGACATTCCCAGAGGAATAATATTTTTATCCAGAACATTATTTGCCAGCATACTAATTAACCGGAAACAGCCGTGCAAACTTTGGATCTTGATGAAAATTGCTGATTCACATATTAATATTATTCTATTTCTTAATCTTCTGAAGAAATACTTCGATTGATGTTTTTATTTTTTTTGTTTTGGCATTATTAATGCAATCATCTCACATAATCAAAAATCTCCACACTTTGTAACTGATATAAGATAAGAACCATTGTTTTTCCAATAAGCGTTTAAAAAATTCCTTGCAAAATTAAAAGGAAAACTTTATGAAAATTAAAACCGTACATACCTACATTCGCATTTGATTTGAGCGAAAAATTTAAATAAACACAACCAGTGCATAATATTATGCAGTTGGTCAATTTCTCTGATAAAAAATGAATGAACCGAATATAATGCTAAAAATATACAAACGAAACAAGCCACAAGAACAACAGCAACGAAATCTCGAAAAAAAATAGTTACACTCCCCCACAAAAGCAGTTGCATGTAAATATTTTTATTATATTATATCTCAGCTGTAAATAAATAATGTGTAATCCTGTGTTCTAAGTAAATAAATAAATGAAAAACCCAATCTTTTTAAAGATTTAATAAAGCTTGCATGTACTTTTTAATTTCATTTACTCAAGATAATCACACAAGTTAAATTTTTATGCCAGCTGTACAGTACAGCTGTAAGTATTTACGTTGTGAATAGCCACAACAAATAAACCACTAACTGACCGACTTTAAATATGATATAGACTGTTTCCTTTTCTTCTAGCAAAACTACACACTGCATTACTGGAGTTTCGGTGACCTTTGGCGAGGACACATAGATAGTCTGCTGGATTGATATAGAAAAAATAAAAAACAAAAGAATATAACAGCCAATACAACTCTATATTGTATCAAGTTGGCCAATTTCTCAGGAACTCACTCATCATCATCAGCGTCTTCTTGATCATCATAATAAATTTCTTCTCACACATTCAGTAAAGACTACTACATGTTATGGTAAAAGAATAAATTTAATGATGTGTCTGGGCTCTTCTGTAAAGATCAATGGCAAGGATTTTTGAGAAAATGCCCTAAAGCTTTTAATGCAAAAAGCGTTCTATTGTTGTGCTCAGTTCTTTGTTCTGATGATGATGAGCAAAGAGTGTGTGTAGCAAGTAGCACCTCTATATTAATTATTTCTGACGAGCTGGCTAGCTGACAGGTGGTTTATAGGCTTATGAGAGTGCGAGTGGAGAATAGTGCAAAGCTTGATAAAAGCTGTTGTAACTGTAACTTGTAACCGACTACTAATGAGAATGGGAAATGGTATGTTACCTTTGACCTTCTTGATGACTACATATACTGCTGACGCATTCACGACGACAGTTAACCCAACAGTAGCACTCGCCGTACTACGTATTTCTGTACATTAATATTAATATTTTATGCAAGCCATGTCATGAACTATATAAGCTAAAAATAAATGGATGTTTATATCACTTGTTTTTATTATTAAATTAAGAATAGCATTATGTAGATCTTAGAAGTAATTCTATGCAAACAACTCAGTTTCCAAAAAATGTTATGTAGGGATGAAAAAATGTGGAATTGTTTAATTTTTATTTTACTGAATTAATTTGCTATGAATAAACAAAAAAAATGTGCATGGAACTATTAAAGGTGAAGGCAAGCATCAAAGTTAGAAGAGCCATATTTATTTACCTATTTATAACAGTGGTTGTGTTGCACCAATGTCAAAGTCATGGTCAGTCATTTGGGAACGGTAGTAGACCAACAACAACGAGAAATCGCTAATCTGACTAAAAAAAATATCGTGATGACAATGAAATAACAACAATTTGACACTTCCGATTACTATGACAATATCCTCAGAAGATGTATGTGTGCGGTTAGAACAAGTGATAAATGTTTAATAATAGCCACCAGTACCTGTATAAAAACCTTGTTACCGCTGCCGTAAATCAATGTTTGACTACTACTTGCACTGATGTATGTTTTTGTGGGTTTGGGTTTTACAGGTTTCCGTCGGTAGTAAGTGATCTGGGAAGAACGTAGGTCATTAAAACTTGATTTTTATTGCTTGCACTTCAAATCAAATCATCAACAAGTTACAGTGCAGCTTTACTTACGCCTCTAGTTCATTTCGTATGTAATAAATTAGTTTTGATTTCGAGATTCAAAAATTTATAATCGTACGTTTTCATTCATTGCATAAAATGTCATCATCGGGTGGTAAAGATATTATTTACTACGTATGCGCAAAATAATTATTAACTTTGTTAGTGGTAAAAATATATATTCCACTGGAATAATACATTTAATTATTATTTTTTATCTGTACGTAATTAAAAAGTTTTACAAATGGAACTATACAAATGACCAGTTGATAAGCCCGAATAATGTATGCATGCAGACTTTTAACTACTATGCAACACTTTTGGCCAAAAATAAATTCAAGTCAGTACTACCATCACTGTACCACTGTGATATTTATTACCAATCTGCTTATCAACACAATTATCTTTTCAGTTCACCGGTAGTGGATGTGGGCTCTGGCTCTGCTCTACAAGATAAGCCTGTGTTCTGCATACCTTACTTCCAAAATGTGGTATTACCTACTTTTGATTCCTGTTCTGTGCATAAAATTCCCTACACGATGATGCCTCTCAGCAACAAAGCCAGCATTCACAATCACAATCGTCCAGCAGCGCACCAGCAAAGTCTTACTTTGCAAACTGTTGGCAGTATTTCACCTTGTAAATTCTCCAATAAAGGTCATGTAATAATAAAAGCATGTACATACATACACAGATAGGTAAGTGGAAATTGAATAGAACTCATTCTATTGTGCATTATTGTACCACCTATTTTTGCGATTTGTGTATTGTGGTGGCTACTATTCTCCGTCCGCACTCCGCACCCGCATCAAAATTCCCAGCTACATGCAATAGTAAATAGGTTTGATTCAATGATGAATGAACAAGAGTGTTTGTGTTCTTATGGACCAGCAGCGCAGCAACAAGAAGAAACGTTACAATAAAATAATAATAATAAAGCAATGCTAAATTTTCCCATTCCCTGCTCCTCTCTTTTTTTCTGATTTTTTACACTCCAACGCGCTATTCTGCGGTGTATACACTACTAAGCGTTGATTCAGAGAGACGGAAAGAGGAGGATAAAACTCTGCTCTGGAAAGCAAGGCTATGTCAGATTGGTCTCAGACAGGCCAACGCACACACAACGCCACCAGTTTATCAGCCTTCTAATCAAATATAACATTTTTCTTACGCTGGATAAAAATTCGGCAACAAACATTTTTTCAAAATTTAAAAAAACCATTCCTGAAATTTTTTTTTGAAAATTTGGAATTTTTTTAGAAAACAGCACATACATATGCCTTGTGAAAGTTTGCATGTGGTGATTACTGTGACAAGTGCGTTATCGTATCATTTGTTATTGTCTCAAAATTATTCGGCGAAACTGGACAAAAAGTAGAATTTCAAAGTTTGGTTCTTTACTCTGAAACAATTATTGCCGACTGTGAAACTGTCAATAAATTTTTATACACGTGCGTGCGTCAACCAACCACCTGGACAGACTCTCATCTTTTTTGCATGCATGCATGCAGAAAAACATCACTGGCTGGGGTAGTCTATGCTCTGCAGAGGTTGGATTCGATGAATCTTTGCATTCCATGAATAGATGAAAGTCGTCGTTTATTCTACGGTCTTGTCAAAATCACCCTATATACTCTGCAGTACCGTAGTACGCATTAGTATTCAATGCTAACAAAGAAAATAGAATTGTAAACTGGTTTATACTGTTTGTTGTATCATCCATGTACCTAATAATTTGCAATTTCGTAATACAAAAAGTTTTAAAGCCCGTTTCTCAGAAATACTTTTGAATCGATAACTTTGAAAATATCTGTGAAAGTCACTATAGGGGAGTCAAAGCCAATATAAGTTTTTACATATCACAGCTTGTGGCTTAGCGTTATGAACTTTTCAATATTTCATTTCATTCTTTGAATCAGTCAAATTCAGTTTGTATTGAGCTGTTTTTGGACCATTGTCAGAATTGTTTTTTATGCCGTCTTTGCCCTTGGGCTAGTTGAGTTACCATTTATCAAAAACTGCTTAGTTTGTCAAAAGAATAATACCGGTATCATCATCAAAATTTTAAGATAGACAATTTGCTCACACTTTTTGCGTCCACTTGTTCAAGTTTGGTACAAGTAAGTGAAGCACAAGGGAAAAATGCATGCATACTTTTGCATTATTTCCTTCCGCGATTTATCCTTCGCATACCCTAACATCAGCTAAATTATTATTGCTGATGAAGCAAAAAGTTTTGGATTTTTGTTACATAATTTTTGTTATATATTATTTTTCAAGTCGGTTTGATTATTTCTAAGTTTGTTATAGTTTAATTAGTTATAAGAGTGTGTTAATACAAGTCTGATAAAAAAAAAGTTTCTTATCAAAAAGTACCTACTACAACTGTAATTAGGACCTAGTCTGTGAAAAAGTATTAAATATTCGAGAGAGCAACAAGTCTTTTAATGAAAACCAAATAATATGGATCCTCTTTCACAAAAGAAGCCGAATAAACGACAAAATGCTGGACCATTATCCAAGTTACTTTTCTTGTGGATGTTGCCTTTGCTCAGGAAAGGCAACCAAAAGGACATTGATATCGAGGATTTGAATGCGGTTCCTGAAACAAATACGGCGGAAAAGTTGACAAAGCGACTTCAAAGGTAATTATTGAGAACTTGGCATTTTGTTTTGCTAATGTTTTTTTGTGGGCTTGTCACTTTGTTTATTTATTTACGTTTGAATGCCGTTTTCAACGCAGGAAAAACTTGACAGATAATTACCCAGTCGCCAGTCGTGGGTAGCATAGTGATTTCCTATCTTTGTTCAGATGTCAAAAAAGTTTGTTTTCGTTGCTGACCTGACTCATGCACGCACATTAGTTGAAATCATAATAAAAAAAACATTTTAAAAGGTTTAAAATGTCAAGCAGGAAGCACGCAATATGTTTTTTCCAAATTTGTTTTTTAATTTAAGCATAATTATTTTTATTTTTTTAAAAATTATTTTTTCACTAAAATCAACAAAACAAGTATGTTTACGATGGTTTTAACTACGTGTTCAATAGTAGAAATGGTTTTTCATATCCACAAATGTCTAAATACAAAAAAAAATGTCAATAATATACCACACACTATAACCTTCAATTGTCATTAATAATTTACTATAATTAAATTGTTGAAATATTTTATGTTTAATTAGAACATGGGACGCACAGCTTTCAAAATCAACAAAACAAGGCGGAAACCCTTCTCTGTTGCGGGCCTTCATGAAAGCTTTTGGAACGCGTTATTTCTTCTTTGTTGGATTATTCTGCTTTGACGCTTGGATCGTCAGGTACAAGCAAAATTTATTACTATAACAAGCGTCATAAACTATTTCCTAATTAAGGCATATCACTTTTATTTGACACAAAAATTGATTATGTTATGACTTGATGACATGGCTAATTGAATAATTATACAAGGAAGGTAACTTTACTAATTATAATTATACCCTGTTTTTTTTACTTAACTTTTCTCAGAACGGCCCAGCCCATCTTCCTAAAACTTTTCATTCGTTCCTTTAATGATGACACGACGACGACAGGTTGGCAATGTTTCTTTGCCGCTGGGGTCTGCATTACGACCCTTCTTCACATTCTCTTCAATCATCCCACCGCATTTCAAATGTGCATTTCAGGCATGAAATGTCGCGTTGCGGTTTCTTCTCTGATTTACAGAAAGGTTAGTAAAATCATGATTAACTAAACTAACACAGCGGAAAAATGAGTCTGGTGAACTCATCTTAGTCAATCATTATCATGATTCATGAACCATGGACCATGATTAATAATCATGGTTACTCAAAGTTTGAAGTGTGCGACCGACCATATCTATTGCACACCTTGCACACATAATACGGAAGCGATTGTATGATTATTGTATTTGAATATATATTCAAGTTTTTATTTAAAAATTTTAGAAAAATGAAGTAGACACAAACAAACATAGCTGCAGCCTGCAGGCAAATTATGCATGCCAATGATAATGGCTACTGTCATCATCATCCAACTTACTAAATCATCGTTGAGGCGGCAATTTTAGTAAATCACCTTCATTCTAATACGCATGGATAAACCTCAGTAGTAGTAAAGGAATCACAACATTTTTTCTTATTGTTTTGCAGACATAATAATATAACTTTACAACTTAATTAATATTTTGGTTGCAAACTACATAATCATCGTTTTCCCAATCCGAAGCTTTAAAATGCACATTGCATACATATGATACATGCGTACAAATTATGTAGGTACATATACATATATAGGTATAATCTCAAATTCCATGATTTTCCAAACCCAACCCACTCCAGTCAAAGTCAAGGTTAAAATCATGGTGGTGTATCTTATGTAATTTTGACAATGAGCACAAAAATAATTAGCTGGAAACAAAGAACAAAAAGTGTGTTAATGGTTCATTGTGTCAGACAATGAGAGTGAAACGTATACTCATTTTATTGGCGTGTCACGTCAACTCCATAATAATATCTTGGTAATAATTTGTAATTAGTACACTCTGCTTTCTTTATATTTTAAAATCTTCTTGCGTAATACAAGCATGATAGTACATTAAAATTATCTCCTTTCAAGCTACGTAGGACCCTTGGTTTTTTTTTGCGAAAAGGCATTTAAGCAACTCAGTTGAAAGTACATCGCAATAGTCCTTTTCCATAGCAATTTTTCAGCGTTTTTTGCTGATCTATAAAAAATTAATATTAGTGGTTTTCGCACTAGTCGGGTTATTGTTGTTTCATGTCCTTTATCACTTCTTGTAGTTGGTTGGCATGGCAGTCTTTTTTTATTAGTCATCTGAGTATAAAATACTGTGAACTATTCTCACGCAAATGTATTCCAGTTTTGTGAATTTTGTAAGATGAGGAAATAATATCAGGTCAACCGTACTATTTTACTTGTGTGGAAGAGAAGAGGTTAAAGGAAGCCTCTTTAATTAACAGCAGTAATAGAACAGCAGTAGTAGTAGTATAGCTATGTAATATTAAAAGTTGCTACCATTTTTCAGCACTACCAACTATTATCATTGCCTATCATTTCCATTAATTGAGTTTCCCCCAACAACGTATCAGTTTCCTGCTGGTAGTTTAGTATTGTACTTCATAGATAGGCTGGAAAATATTATTATAACGCTAAAAGTTGTGAAGGTCGCTAATAAAAATAAGTTGAAAAGACCAAATATAATGTAGATGAATATATGTACTCGTTCCGTAACCCCGGCTAATGATTCTCACATTTTGCATTTTAGCAATTATTGCAAAGATGAACAAAGAGCCATAAGCTTAAGAAATTTTTATTTAAATGTACCTAAGTAGGTAAATCCAGATCTAAGATCGTCATCATCATCACCTTCCTTTTTTTTACTAATCTTTGATAAGTTAAAAGTTACATGGGCATAAATTACAAATTCTCACAGGAAGATTTTTCTTCCTTTTTCTTCCAACTAGAATATGTCTGCTTTTGAGATTACTTTTAAAGCAAAGGAAAAAAGGAAGAAGCGACAGCAGGGTAAAAACAGATCACAAAACTGGAAGATAAAAATTGCAATGTTTTTCAAGCTGAGTACCTACTTACTGAAGAAGCTTATCAACTCTTTTTCAAATGTTTTATAATATCGTCGTGTGTTATACATGTCGAAAAAGAAGTTTTCCGATTTTCAAAACAAGTTGTAAAGCAATGTTTTTGTAATCTCATGCGTCTTGCAGTTTAAAAATACAAATCACGCTCATAGCACACCAACACCACCCCTTTGAATCGTGTCCATATTTTTCATTAAAATTGAAAGTGGGTTTCGTGACGTTTCTCTGGCATATTGCTGTCTTAAAAATGCTAATTACAAGTATGAATGAATCCATGTTGTTTTATTTATGTACGCATCTGAAAAAAAATTTTCGCCAAAACTGGCAATAGTAACAATAGCAATGACACCTATGTATTTGTACCGTACCTACATATTTTATGACATGTTTTTTTACTCTCCACTTGTTTCACAGGCTCTTCGACTTAGCAAAGCAGCACAGGCACAAAGCTCTATTGGACAAATTGTCAACTTACTCTCAAACGACGTCAGCCGTTTCGATTACAATCTTCACTTTGTAGCGTTTATCTTTGTGGGACCCGTCCAACTTATAATTTTCTTTTACGTGCTGTATAGCGAGCTGGGTGTCGCTTCCGTTGCTGGAGTTGGATATGTCCTTCTTCTCTCACCTAGTCAATGTAAGTGTGGGTTTAAATTTTATAAAAATGACAAAATTATAGCTTTTATTGTATAGCCACACTCCACATACTTTTTTAATAATGCCTAACACTTCACGCAGACTAAATATGTACACATTCAAACCAAACCAGCAAGCAGCAGCAGTTTGTTGACTGGTCAAGGTCGTTTAGAGAGAAATTGATAGCTCCTTTGGCTCGTGTAGACTTTCAATATAAAAAAATCGAGATAGAATCATCGTCATCATGATTTTCTTACTAACTTTGTGTGTGTGCATTCTTGCCCATTTTCTCTAAAGTTTCGAAACATATTATGCTAAATTATCAACTTTTTTTTTGCATACATACTTGACTGCTTTTGTAGTAGTAACTCAAAAAAAATTACTCTATTATATAAGCCATAGGAATCTTTTTGTCCGATTGGTTGGGCTTATAATATAAGGAAAGTGCAGTACATCACGGGATCGTTTTTTTCTTGTTCAATCCAAACATTTTTATGATTACCTCAGCAGTAGTGCACATGCTCGTTTGCCGGTGATGACGATGACTCCAGCAGGCTATACCAAACACTAGACAATTTTTTTTCCACTCGTAAACACCTTCAGTCTTCATATTGCGTGCTTGCAAACTAGTATAATGTAGTAGTATTGTAGTAGTAATTTTTTTTACAAGATTCTCATTTTGCATAATATTTCTCACCCTTAATTTATGTCTTTTTTTCTCCATTTTTTTCCTTTCTATATGATACTTTAACACACGCTATATCATCATGACACGTAACGTACGACGCGTGTGCCAACAAAATGTCTGTCCTCCAATGATATTTTTTTTGTCTGGCACAACCAAAAAAAACAGTTTTTATCGGAAAGCTGTCAGCAATTTTCCGGATGCAAATTGCAGCCCAAACGGATGAAAGGTCACGTATCATGTCGGAGATTATCACGGCAATGCGACTTATAAAATGTTACGCGTGGGAAAAGCCATTTAGCAAAGTTGTGAACACCATAAGAGCGTAAGCTTTTTGCTCATTTGTTTATTTTTTTAACAACTTCTGCAAAAACACATTATGATCATCATTTTTATGATTTCTTTGATTTTAGGAATGAAATTAAAGCTCTGATGCGCCGTTCCTACCTGCGAGCTTCTTTTATGGGCGTGTTTACTTCAAATTTTACTTTTGTTCCATTCCTCACCATTTTGGTGTATGGCTTAATAGGAAACACTGTAACTCCTGACAAAGCTTTCTTTGCAGTGGCCATGTTCAACGTAATGACAGAAATCATGATGTATTACGTTCCCAATGCGGCTGCTTGTATCGGAGAACTTGTTATTTCCATTAACCGAATGCAGGTAAATAAAAAAAAATAAATAAGTACATAGTAAAAGTACTAATTTTATTGCAAACTTATTCGTATATAAAAAAAAACTTTGCTAATCATCATTATTATAAACGAGCTGCATGGATGGTTTTTAGGTAGTATTTACTTGTCTTGTAGTAACATCAGCTTCACAACTCACATAATACAGTATTATTATTAGCATGCTGCTTCATTATTTTTTAGTATAATTGTGCAATACGTTTTTTTAAAAAGTAACAATATATTTTTAGGATTGAGTTTTACCTAATTTTTCAACTTTTCAACCTGGTAATAATGGTAAACATATTTATTTTTTTCTGGTTTTTCCTTCTTTTTCTTACTTTAGGAATTCTTACTTTTGGAAGAACAAGGTATTAACAGGCATTTGAACATTAAGCACAACACACAGGAGAGCAGGGTTCGACCGAGAATTCTTATGGAAAATGTTTCAGCAAGGTCAGTACTCATCATCATCATCATCGTCATCATTATTTTCTATGATTATCTTTAGTAGTTTTCCACTTGAGAACAATATGACTCCAATTCGTGGAAACCACTTTTAGGGTAGAAAACATGTATAATTAAAAAACAGGTCAGGCGGTTAACACATCACAAAAGATGATGATAGATTAACAAGACAAAGAAGTTGATCTGATGCCTGACCTATACTACTAAAAATGCATTGTGTTTTTTTTTAAATGTATCACGATGAATGATCGTGTGCAGGTGATATAATATACGATTTTTATTAACTTTTTATTGTAATTATCTTTAACCGTGTTTTTGCAGCTGGCAAGATGGTGTTCAAACGTTGAAAAATTTGAGTTTTGATGTGAGCGGTGATAAGGTAGTTATGGTGGTTGGGCCCGTGGGATCAGGAAAAGTGAGTACTGAGAGTCTTACGAAAAACTTTTTTTTTTTTGCATCTTACTCCATCGTAGTAAAATTGGGAAAAAAATACCTTCTGGTTTTATCTGGTTCTCATGTGAGAAGTGCCGGTTGCGTCAAAATCTAAATGGCTTAACTTCGACGGGACTTAATTAAGAATAAAAATTTTTTGAATGTTTTACTCTTTTAGACAAGTCTTCTTCAAGGCTTGATTGCTGAACTGCCATTTAACAGTGGAAGATGTGATTTAGAGGGAAGGACTTCTTACTCGTCACAAGAGCCATGGATTTTTGGTGGTTCTGTCAGGTTGGAATTTGAATTATGGCGAATTTTAGCTTAATATAATTAATTTTTAATTTTTCCTCCGTAAAGGACGAAGGGGTAGGATACTCGCGTTCTCATTGTTATATTTGAAATCATGAGGCTCTATTATCTCTCTTTGCTATTTTCTTGCCAATTTGGTGACAATTGTTTATTCATACTTTTTACACTGTTGTATTTGAAATCATGAGGCTCTATTATCTCTCTTTGCTATTTTCTTGCCAATTTGGTGACAATTGTTTATTCATACTTTTTGGAGGCTCCTTCCTTTCAACATTTTTCAAACCAATTTTTCAAAACATAATAAACTTGAAAACGCGAATGAGTTGAGCTAAAATATAAGTAAAGTCAGAGTCAGAGAGGCAGAACGGCATGGAAAACAAGAATCTGTTCACCTATAATTAGCTCAACTCGTCCGACACCACTGGTGCGGAACATACTTTTTCAAAAACATCATTTTTCGACATGGTGTCTCTGATTTATCTATTAAAAATCTAGCTTTTTTTAACCAAAACTGTTCTGACTGAACCAAGCCGAGTCTAGTAAAAAAAATATTACTTCTAGTTGACTGCCGCTAAAATGCGAGAATTAATACACCCATGTGGCTATTGAGCAGGACTAATCAATATTATTACATATTGTGATTATTATACAGGGACAACATTCTCTTTGGTCGTCCGTTTATATCAGAGAAATATTCCAAAGTAATTCACGTTGCGGCTCTTGAAGATGATTTAAAACAATTTCCTTTTGCGGACATGACAATGTGTGGTGAAAGAGGAATGAGTTTGAGTGGAGGACAAAAAGCAAGAATTAATCTGGCACGTGCTCTTTATCAAGAATCTGACATCTACCTCATGGGTATTTTTTAAAATTATTTAGTACTTTTAATTAGCTATGCTATTTATATTTTAGTATATTTTTTTCATATGATCTGGGTAAATTATGTTATTTTTAGACGATCCACTTAGCGCTGTTGACAGTGCGGTTAGCAGACATATCTTTGAAAAAATGTGTACTGAAACATTTAAGAGGACATTTGAGGATTCTCTGTACTCATCAATTGCAATATTTGCCACAAGCTGACCATGTCATTGTATTGACAGATGTAAGTTTTTACATGCTGGCAGAGAGCAAAGTTGTTCAGATTGAGAGGCCAGAGTGGACATGGTAAAATAATTTTTTTAAATATTGTTTTTTTACATTTCGTAGGGCAAAATAACAGCCCAGGGTAGCTACACTGATCTTGTCGAACAAGGAGTAGACTTTGTCCAACTTCTAGCCAAAGAAACTGATAATGATGCAGAAAGGAAAAAGAAGGAAGCTAATGAAGGAGAGGCCACAGAAGAAGAGGAAACGGAACCAAAGCCAAAGAAGGAAGCTAAAAAGTACGAAGAAGAAAAGAACTGTGAAAAACCAGATGTTTTTTTACATTTCGTAGGGCAAAATAACAGCCCAGGGTAGCTACACTGATCTTGTCGAACAAGGAGTAGACTTTGTCCAACTCCTAGCCAAAGAAACTGATAGTGAAGCAGAAAAGAAAAAGAAGGAAGCTAGTGAAGGAGAGGCCGCAGAAGAAGAGGAAACGGAACCAAAGCCAAAGAAGGAAGCTAAAAAGTACGAAGAAGAAAAGAACTGTGATAAACCAGATGCCAAGAAAGAATCCATGGCGGAAGGTCGAGTCACTGCAAAAACATACTGGGATTACTTCAGAGCAGGGGACTCTGTTTTCGGCATTTCTTTCCTGATTACCGGTTTTCTCTTGACACAAGTCCTTGTAAGCTGTAACGACTACTGGCTCTCATTATGGACCACCTCCGAAGAAGCTCGAGCAATAAGCGTGCTTCACCATCACGAAGCCACCAAAGATAATATTGTTCTAAATGAACTTGAGCAAGAACCAAATTTCATTCCACACAACGAAACCATTCTTGGAGAAAATTCGACCTACACCGGTGGAAACAGCAGTGATGGATTTTACAACTACCACTTGGACTATTGGACTTTTAGAACTTTTGTTACAAATCAGTACGTTGTTGAGGATGAACACGAGTACTTTTGGAGGAAGCACATTTACATGATGTTCTATATTGGAGTGTCTGTGCTGGTGCTTGTCGTAGATGTTGTTAGAAGCATCTACATGTTCTATTATACCATGCGAATTAGCAAAAATCTTCACACAAAAATGTTTGGATGCATTGTCCAGGCTCCAATTAAATTCTTTGATGATAACCCATCCGGTAAATGGCCTCTTAAAAGACAGGCGTATAACCTTTCATGTAATGTAAAAGTGAAGTATGTATGTGCTATAATGTGTTTATTTTGAACAGGTCGAATTATGAACAGATTTACCAAGGACATAGGAAATTTAGATGAGTACCTTCCGCTCACCATGTTTGACACTTTGGATATTGGCTTGAGAATTATTGGAACGATAGTCATTGTTTGTGTTTCTAACTACTATTTCATTCTACCGGCTATTATCCTCTTGTGTGCTTATTGGTACATCAGAAGCTTTTTCTTAACCTGCTCCCGGGGAATAAAGCGTGTAGAAACTATCAGTAAGCTAACAAAAAAAATTCAAAAGCATCACAACAATTTTTTTTGTTTTTTGAGTTATCAAAAATTGCAAGTTCTATTGTTTTTAACAATTATAGCGAGAAGTCCATTATATACCCACTTGTCCACCTCCGTAGTTGGTTTATACCACAATCAGATCTTCCAAATCACAGAAACTTCTTATGGATCAATTTGATGTGCTACAAGATATTCATTCATCATCGTGGTATCATTTTATTGCCGGAAATAATTGGTTTAGCATCTGGTTGGAAATTACGTCTGTTGTATTCATTGTCATTGTGGCGTACAGTTTTGTTGGCTTGTCAAGTTGTAAGTGCAAAAACTGATGATGATGAATATGAAATAATCATACGGGGCAATGTGAGATTACTTTATAAAAATTGTACATTGTTTTTATCCTTTTGCTTTACAGTCACCACAAGTGGTAAGGTCGGATTGACAATCGCTTCCCTACTTCAATTAATGAACATTTTACAGTTTGGAATGAGACAGAGCGCTGAGATGGAGAATTTGATGACTTCCGTTGAGCGAGCTTTAGAATATACAAAGATTAAAGCCCAGAAGGACGTCACCAAAGGTTTGCCAATCATTAAATATTTTATCCACCAACAAAAACGCGTCAAGTCAACCTTATAATAATGATTACCTATTTACAAAAGAATGAGAATGAACCAAATTTTACATTCAAAATGTAGAAAGTCGCAGAGGAAATCCATCCAAGAGCTGGCCCCAACGTGGTAAAATAAAGTTCCGTGACGTCTGCCTCAACTATGATGAGGAAAAGGTTGTTCTGAACGAGTTGAACTTTACCATTGAGGCAAGAGAGAAAATTGGAATTGTTGGACGTACAGGAGCAGGTAATAAATATTAAAATTTTATTAGTAATACAGTACCCTCGAGTGGAAAATTTCAAAAATTTTGACAGAAGAATAATTAAAATAACTTGTCATCCTCTTTTTAAATCGCTTTAAGGTAAAAGTTCCATTATTGCTGCATTGTTCCGTCTCACGGAACCTGATGGTGATATTCTCATTGACGGATACGACACCGGAGCTGTACGCCTGCCAGACTTGAGAACAAATATTTCCATCATTCCACAAGTACGATCTTTTGATATCACTGCTAAAAAAGTGTATGCTTTTAGTGTATTCTAAAAACTGATGCATAATAATGTGGTTTCGCGGCTTTTTTTTTCTAGGATCCCGTGCTATTTTCAGGCACCATCCGTTATAATCTTGATCCTTTCAACAAGTTTGCGGACGAAGACTTGTGGAAGGTTTTGGAAGACGTGGAATACTTTCTTTCAGCCATTTAATTAATATAGTAAAATTAATTGATAATACCCATCTAATTATAAATCAAAAATTTATTTTGACTACTAGGCCACAGCTAATGTAGATCCAGGGACGGATCAATTGATTCAACGTACTATTCGTACAAAGTTTGCGGATTGTACAATCATTACAATTGCTCACAGACTGCAAACTGTTATGGACTGTGATAAAATACTGGTTCTGGATCATGGAAATCTCCAAGAATATGACCATCCTCATATTCTTCTGCAAAATCCAAAGGGAAAGCTAAACAGCTTTATCCTGCACACTGGAAATGCTAACCAAAAGTATTTAAGAGAGGTAGCTGCCAAGGTAAGATAAGCAAACTGAAAACTTGCCATTCATTTTTTTCTAACAACATTCATTTCACTTTTCGTACGCTTTTGTTTAACTTTGGTTTTTTTTTTGTTGCATTTCCAGGCATGGAATGACAGACAGGAAAAGTTAGGAATGAATTATTAGCGCTGATTTAACTTTAGTACAAAAATTTTACATTGACTTTTTTAATATTGTACATACCATGCCCTCTGGTGAAATTGTTCTTTTTATCGACATTTTTACACAAACGTATGTATAGCTTAGCACATTTTGTTCATTTTAAAGCACAACATGCACTTGACGAGAGAAAGGTAAAGTCTAATCTATTTAGGTACAATTATTAATTTAGTGAATCAGTTAAAAAAAGATCTTGATTTACCACTAGTAGTACTAACTATATATTCTGATTCTTTTTTTTATCTTATTTTAAAACCAAATCACTAATATTATTATTAATGCTACTAATACCGTGTGTAGTCTAATTGATGTAACATTTAAATGTAAATAAACACGCAAATAATAACTTTTGTTAAAATATTAACATTTGTACTTTTACCATTTCGATTGTAACTAGTTCCAATGTCGTACCAAGCTACAAGCAGCTACATTTTTTTTACTCTACAAACAGTGCAATTTTTGTAAGTTTGTGATGTATGTACATAGTAAATAATCCTTGCCATTGAATGAACCAAATAATTAATAAATATGTATATATTAACAGTCCAAGCAAATTGGTCTACACCAAATTTTTATTTAAAAAAAACACGGCACAAACTGTATTTCAAGTTTGATAGACGGTGGTAATTAGTGATCCAGTACCCGATTATTCACCCACCTAAAATCTAAAGTGTACAGCTTGAGTTGTTGAGCAGTGCATAAATCCAATTTTGGTGCAAGTTTTCCATTTTTGAAACTCTGTGGAACAGCTCACTCGAGTATCTTCTCCATCCCCAAGGTCACGTGAGCAACAACTGATCTTTGTCAATAAGTTGAAACCTCCATGTTTTGGTCCGAGTTTTTTAAAATTTCATGCAGTCGTTGCAGCCTCTACAAGTATAGTATCTCATTGGGGGAGACCAACGATTATTTACGCTTCATGGAGATAATTAATGTCATTGTATATTTTAAATGCAATACTCGAATCATAAATAAAATTAACACTGTAATGCTTATTGCACGAGCTGTAGTTGCAACATTCTCTGTCTGTATGCCACTTTCATTTGTTTGTAATTACAGATTAAAAAGGTCGCTATCGTACCATGTAGGTATACAGCAAGCAGTTTAAAACTCATCATCAATAATTTTTATTATTTTGCTGTTATCAAATTGAACTACTTATTTCTGGGATTTTCAGAGCCTATCTGCGGTGATGTTGACGAAAGTGAACTGGCAATTTCTATAGCTATGGCATTAAAAGCTTCATGGCTATCTGCATATACATGATGTCCGGATACGAGCACCTGTTGAACAAATCTTTTAGAATAACATTGTCCGACTATATTCACGCAAATATTTTGTGGTTTAAAAAATATCTTACGTGATAACCAACAAAAGACGAAGGACGCATTTGTCGAATTTTTTCTCCAGGGAAGTGGTCTACCCAAGAGCGTGATCCATATACAAGCGTCATTGGTACATTTGGATGCAACAAGTTTATTCTGTGACAGAGAGGTCTTTTCGCCCAGCCAAAGGTTAGCATCATATTGTGATCTATGAGTACAAAAAAATGGTGGATAGTGAGATTTTTAAATATTCGAAAATAAAGTTTAGTTTATAAAATTATTTTTATGGAATGATAACTTACAAGCTGATTCCCCTCTGTAAAAATGTAGTTTGACGAATGAATTAGTTAAAACAATGCTCAAAAAATCTCAAACGATGATGAGACGACATGATTATAGGTTAGTTTATATATTATTCAACTTACGATGTTGGTTTTTGTACATTACAGTGAAATATATAGTTTGCTACTTTAGACGCTGCGTCGTCCATACGATGAAGAAAATTTGAAATTAGATCCATACGAACACGCTTTATAAGCTCCGCCCCCATAGGTCCTAAAAGTCGTACTGTCCATAATGGGTTGAGTGGAAGCGTATCTAAAAATCTGACGATAAATCGGTTGGTCATTGAAATATGAGTGAGCTCACTCAAGTCCTCCGGCCTTTCACTAATGCCCTGCAAGCCAAAAATTGATTGTTCTTAAAATAGGACCAAATTTCTAGATAATTTATTGTTTTCTCTTCAAAAACAATATTCAAAGTTCATACCCACGGATCGGCCAGCATTAAGTGGGCAACTCTTTGAGGAAAATGGATTCCATACGAGAAAATAAGAAATGCGCCCATACTGTGACCCACCATAAACATTTTATCTATCTTCATTTTATCCCTCCAGGCTTCAATACACTTTACAAACTGTAATTCAGCCTCCTCAGGATTCGAACTGAAAGTTGGTCGTGAACTTTGACCGAAACCAGGCATATCAAATGAATATACAGGCCTTCCAGATTCCGCCAATCCGTCATAATTTAATGCCCACAGGCCAAGACCACTAGCAAATCCATGAATTAGTACAATTGGAGTTCCGGAACGATCCTTATTTAGCACGGCCGTCCATACTTTTATTGGTTCACCTGGGAGTGTGTCCACGTTTCCAATATTTACGTATCCAAACGATATTGGCGTTTTTACACCTAACGGGGCAAAGTGAGAAACGTGACCAAAACTACTTTCACCAATAGTATCTTTTTTTCATAATATTACGAATTGTCCATGTTGTCGTTTCGCATTATACTACACACAGGATAATATATCCTCTTCAGCTTTACGCAAAGCATATTTGGAAGTGGGACACCACCGCAGCCAACTCCAAGGAAATCTACATGAAAAAAAATATGACATGGACATGACCGGAAAATGAAAAAAAATTGGTCAGTATAAGCTTACACGTCATGGTCCTCATCTTCTGTAAGTTCACCATC
>JAHZMZ010000394.1:0-14720 GCA_027743805.1 Lepidocyrtoides sp. E14
GGTGCCATAAATAAAAAACTGAAAAAATAACACAGAACCGACATTGCAATAAATTATTGCACTAGAAACGGCCACGATGGTCAGGTTTGCCCGCAACCCGTAAACATCCGCCGCTTAGGTAAATAAACAAAATTGCAAGCGCGGGTGTGGCTGGTCTTAAGCGAAATTTTACCAAGGGGGACGACAGGTACCCGCGTGTATATTACACTGATTTGATGTGTAAAGTGTAATATCATTTAACGTTATCCATGCCTTTTAATATGAACGATCCACGGTGCTAGCGGTATGTGTGAATTTACATTTTATGAAGATTGAAGATTATTGAAGAAATCAAGATCTATTACCAATTTTCAAAACTTGTACCGTTTGCGTATACGCCAGCCAATTTAAGTAGAAGAACAAATGTCCAACGGGAGTATTTTAACTGCAGCAAATAATAAATGTGTGCGGTGTCGAGTGAAAGTCTAAATGGGATGCATCAGATTAACAACGGTAATATTATCTTTGCCTGCAGTTTTTTTTCAGAAAATGTGCCACTCCATCCCTAAGAGGATCAATATTAGGAACAGTCAGGTAAAAATAAGCAATTTCACCGTTTGCTTTTAATCCATCGGCATTCCTGATTGAGAGCAGGTACGCCCTTGAAAGTTGGTGTACAATAATTGTGAGACTTGCTAAATGTTATACTGAAAAGGACAGTGGTTTAGGCTGATCTCCAAGGAAGCTAGACAGAAATGCAATCGTCCAATTCTTTATAAAAACACCTACGTACTTATCCAGTTTAGAAATAAAAAAAAAATTATCGCCAAAAATAATCACGAAATATGAATTTCTTTACAAGAGCTTGATCAGTAAATAGTATATTTCTACGATAACCAGATGTTTTAATTTATTTGGTGTTCTGGTAACCTAGTATCTTTGTCTTTAACTGCCTACATTCATGCTGTACCTACCTACTAAACTGTACTGACGAAAGACTTGAGAGGGTGAGCACTATCTTTAGCAATTTAAATGTAGAATTATTGTGTAACTTTGTAAAAATCTTGGTTTGTCTTGTGAATTAAAACCATTAAAGAAGCAGTTAATTTATATATCATGTAATTATTACTACCAACCTAACAATTTCTAGTGCACGCCTTGCACCTGGCAAGCCTAACTCTTAAACTTGAAAATCTCCTACCAATCCTATTTTTTCACACGCTCTAACAATCTCTAATCCAATCAAGCCAAACAAGATTTTTTTAAAAGTTTATATGAAGAGTACAAAAATGAAGGAAATAAGTCAAAATGTTCATCTTGTTGCTTTGGCATGATTAATAGTAGTACTAGGTATTTGTGGATTGATTTTGAATTTTTTAAAAAAATTTTTTGATTCACTGAAAAACGTTCAAAGTTGTGACAATTTTCACCATATTTTTTAGTATTGACACTTTCTGAATACTCCAGTAGTTAGTGGCATTAGTAGTTTTGCCACACTTTGCTGCTTTCAGCTTGCAGATTTTGTCACTTCACCACCATGTAGGTACATATTGTCGCAAATTATCACGATCAGGATATTTATTAAAATGAAAAACAACTAAAACATTGTGCAATATTTTTAAAATAACACTGTTTCATTCTTACGCATCGTCCAGCAAGTACATGGACATGGAGATGATATGCTGATTTATCACAGCTATTAGCCTTTTGCTTTTTATTTTTTGGTAGGTAGTTATCAGTCATCATCAACAGTTTGGTGACTTCAATTTTACCCTACCATTTTTACCAGTCTGCAATATAAATGACTTTTTAAATAGGCATAGTAGCACACTAAGACGTACAATGATTAGACAAAACAGGTCAAGCATAATGTTTATCTCATTACACAGGATTTTACAGAGTATGAGTATGCAGTCCTTTCCAAATCCGAAAGAATCTGGTGTAATAACAAGGTGGTAAAAATTATTCGGCAGTAAGCAAATGCTTGTTTAATAATAAGGATGTAGATAGCATAATAATCACCAAGTGGTAATTACTAAGCTGTGCTGCTTAATATTTTTTGTGCTATAAATGATTTTCATATACTTATGAACAAAAATGTGTCACAACCACCATAATCATTTGAGAATTAATAAAAGCAACGCCATCAAAAAAATCAGTCGCCGATTAATCAACCAATGTACATAATTTTGTTTAGTAGGCAATGAACCCATGCTAATGCAAGAGTACAATGTGCCACGCTGAAGAGTAAAATGTAACTCATTTTTAAAGGCAATGTCATACAAAATATTTGACTGAAACCAGTTTGGAACAAAGTTTCACCTTCACCTTTTTAATCGCAGTCGGGTTCATCAAATGGGAAAAAATCTTTTTTTTACATTTATTTTTTCTATAGTCCTGCTGATATGCATGTAAAAGTACGCACTATAAAATTGGAGTATATTTACTTAGGTACATGTTGTTTACATAGGTATACATTCATTCATTCCTGCATATTTACGTCGAATAGCAAAAAGATCTGCATGCCTACTTTATGTTTATCCTCTCATTTTTATCATAAATTATACTAAACCAGTCGGCGTGAGAATGATACTGTATCAATCCAAAAACTCGTCTGGTGCTGATTTTCATTTACTCAATGGAGTTGTCCAACTCAGACATTTAAATGAACGTGTTCCATGCTCTTCAGAGATTTTAAGGTTTACACAATTTTACAATTACGTCATTGACCAGTGTTAACAGGTTTTAGTACATATCTGCACCATACTGTGCTTCAATTCAGACTCATGACTGACTTGGTCAGTGTAATGACATCGAGAAAATTGACCTTTCGACCTCAACATTTAATTATTATGATAGTATGCTAATACATTGCGTATGCATGAATAACTATTCATCCCAATATGTAGACTCATCACCTTATTCAGCTTTTTCTAGTAATGTCTCACGTACAAAAAATATCATATAAAATTTTTCTCTATAAATACCCCTATAAGTTCTGAAATTTTTTCAACCTATTATCAAAAAGCAGAATCTGCTTAGCAGATTATTCAAGTTATAGAACCATTAGCATAGTTTTTCACTGTCCTGGGGACAAAGAGTGGTCTCAAAGTGACAATTGAACTTGCATTGGCAAAATGCAAGGGAAAATAATATGACAGTCTTGCTCATATTGAAATTAACAATCCAGCCTTTTTTGTTCGAGTAGCCAACACAGTTTCCCTAGCATTTGGTGAAGCCTACATGGAACTATATAAACAGTCTGGAAGATTTAAGTGAACTTTTCGAAAGAATTATGGAAAGTGGGGCTGTGGAAATATATTCCAACTTGCCAACAGGTGGAACAGATCACTTGAATGGCTGGAATTTGACGTATTAAACTTACAAACTCGGAAAAGGGCATTTCTAATTGCGGATGGATATAATGATTTCGCTATTGGGTAAGTATTTCATTTGGTTAGGCTATGTCATACAAAATATTTGACTGAAACCAGTTTTGGAGCAAAGTTTCTCCTTAACCTTTTTAATCGCAGAAGGGTTCGTCAAATGGGAAAAATCATTTTTTTTATTTATATTTTTCTTAGTCCAGCAAGATATGCATGTAAAAGTACGCACTATAAAATTGTAGTATATTTACATAGGAACATGTTGTTTACATAGGTATCTACTTACATATGTAAACAACATGTACCTATGCTGCTGCTACTGACCACACTGCAAAAAACCACCGACCACCAGCTAACATTGCAAAAAAAGTTACTACCAGCTACCTACCACCATGTAACAATGAAAAGTTATTGCGCATGGCAAAAAAATTGATAGTTCTGCCTCTAAATTTCTATCATATCAACCGTAAATTACTTCATGAATATATTATCAGTTATTAAGTAACAATAATCTGTGAAAAAAACTGTCCTCACTCACTACCATACTACTAGAATGTATAAATGAAGCAGATAGCATCGTCTACAAACTATGTCATTTTCGCCTACTTACAAAATTTTGCGATTATATAGGTATGCGGTAAAAACCTTTTCCTACCGCTAGTAACTTATGCTACATTGAATATGAAATATACCTACTATGTATTAGGTGCATCGAATTCAAGTTTTAAAAGTCAATTTGGTGAACTTATGCTCGAAAGAGCATGAATCATATTGGTAAACTATTCTTTCCCTGTACCACAACACGTGAAAAATTCTCCCCTACTAGCTACACCTCCGGTAAAATACCACCGTCTGTAATTCAGCCCGCACCGACCACCAACCTCCACCATCGATTTCAGAAACGCCTCCCTCCGCCACCAGCCACAATACCACCGGTAGGAAGTGGTTGGTGGTGTTGTATTTGACCCACCACGGTAGTACTACCGGTGGTAGGCGCATCCATGATGCATTCATTCATTCTTGCTTTTTTACGTCGGTTAGCAAAAAGATCTGCATGCCTGCTTCATATTTATCTTATCATTTTTATCACAAATTATACTAAACCTGTCAGCGTGAATACACTGAGGTAATAATATTCAAAAAGCATTTATATTCTACGAGCATTGTATGTAATGATAACATCAATATTCATATTTTTCCTCGGCTGCTACTTCACCTTTATTTGTGAAAACTTGGTAGAATAAAAGTCTACACACAGTATGAAAAAATGGTTCTCACGTTATCCGATACTGCTTAAAAACAATAACTGGCACTCTTTTTATCTACATTACATATTTTATAACAACTAAATTCCACACAAATACGAAAAAAGATACGATATGTGTTATTACAAAAAACTAGAAATGGTTATTATTTTTATATTTTTCAAGAAATATCTGATATGATGTTTCATCTTATTGACGCAATTCAGCAAATTCCGAAGTTTTAATATTTTTATTTAGAAGAATATTTTTATCATTATGAACATTAACATTACTGAATCATATTGGGGACCTTGTTGAGAATGAAACTATACTAATGGAAACCTGTATTTTCACACTGGAACCAACTTGTATTTTCACATGATGAGAACTGAATATTCCGGAACCCGCCCAGGCATGATCACCCATTACACGAATGATAATCACTTCAATCCTGCTTTGCATGTCGACCAAGTACATTCGGTTCTTAGTTTTAAAATAAGTTCATATCCTAAAATCTTACAAAAATGTTGCTGACATTTTCGAACGCAAATATGCGAGAAGATCATGCAGTGTACTGCAAAAATCTCTGCAAACGATATGGCAAGCAGGTTGTGCTTCAAAATCTATCCATGAGTGTGAAAACAGGTTCTATGTAAGTTTGCCATGGAATTGTAAAAAACACAAAACATTTTTTATTTTAAAAAATCAATTAATAAAATATATACAAATATTTTGGTAACTTTTTAGATACGGACTTCTTGGTGCTAGTGGTTCCGGCAAGACAACTTTGATTTCGTGCATTGTAGGAATTTCAAACTGGGAGTCTGGTGATCTGCTCTTGTTTGGGAACAAGGTTCAATCATGTTCGGAATCTTACTCACAGAGAAGGAGCCTCGGCTACATGCCACAGGTATGCAAAGAAAAAAGGAAGTCAAAAAATAAATACATGGTCAGCGGAGCTTTTTTGGTTCCGAAATTAAAATAAAATTTAGTATTAGTTACCTGTTGGCAAGCTTAGGAAAAGCCTGCATGTAAGAGGCTTGCAATGAGTACAGTAACATTTGAGGGGGTAACCGCATTATTCTTGCGATGCAGGGTGTGCTTTCTCTTAAATGAAAACTCTCAAAAAAATCGACTTTTTAACAGGTTGGCTCGACACTTCTACGACCACTCAATGGTATATTTAAAAAATCCCCGAGTTTTCCCTCCGGGGGACAAGACCCCTTTAATTTTGGCACAAATAAAATTCGGATATTTTTATTGCGTAATTCCTGAATAATTAGAGTTATCTGATTGATTGCTGGTATGAGGTTTTATTGGTAGTGTTTTTGAAAGCATTCATTCGATTCGAACTTTCAATTCGAATTAATGAAAAAACAGCCCGATTTCAAAATATTTTCTCTTCTATTCGCAGAGCTTTTGTTTTTTTGGAGCTCTTCTACTTGAATTGAGCAGTAGTACTTTTACTTGTTATTTAAATTTTCTGGAAAATTGACGGTGTTTAGCCAATACTAACTCATGCAATAATATGTACTTGTATTTATAGTTCCATTGTTAGGTAACAGATATGGCTAAAATTTTTGCTACAAAATTAATCGCTGAAATTTGGGCTATGAGTGAGACAAACCTTGGATCATTATTGATTTGGTTAAACCAGACTAGAGTTAAAAGGGAGTTTGTTGAGTTAAATAAGAGTGTATTTAGTTAAATGGGAAATTCTTGAGTTAAATGGGAATTTAGAGGTTTTCTAGATAACTGTTTTCTCCCTACTTATTATAGATGTTCATACGGAAAAATTGAAATGTGAGAAATGGCTTTAATATGACAAGGGCTGAAAACTGAAATTTAAAGAATACACTTTGTCTACAACTTCCGAACATTAGTTTCTTCAATATTTTTAGATTGAATGCACAAAAAATAGTCAAAATGTACAAAAATTTTTTGCGTATAATGGAATAAAGCTACCATTTCAAGGAATGGAGTAACTCTCTCTGCTCAACACACCTATATCACTCAATAAACTCCCATTTCACTTAAGACACTCCTAGTTTCCTGCAGTTAACTTACATTTCGTGTTTTTACATGACTTGTTAAATAATAAACCGCCATATCTTATTAACGTTTTATTGAAGGAGATTGCTGTTTATGATCAGCTAACTCTTCCAGAGATGTTGCAATTTTACGGAAGATTGTATAGCATGCCAACCAAGGAGATAAGTGAACGTCGCGACTTTTTGTTGGAGTTGTTAAACCTACCAAAGAATTTTAAAAGACTTGCTGATTACAGGTCGTTTTTTCTTGCCAAATAACAATACCTGAAATGTTGATTGCAAAAATGGTAGATTGACGTATGACTCTGTGAATTTTTTTAGCGGTGGATTAAAAAGACGAGCATCTATGGCCTTGGCAATGATTCACTCTCCTAAGCTGTTGGTACTTGATGAGCCAGTAAGGATAAAATTTTATTATAGTGTAATTAAATCGGAATCAAAGAAATTTTAAAACGTTTAATTTTTGCCATCCCAATTTTTGATAAGACGGTTGGCCTTGATCCCTTGTTGCGAATTAGGTAAAAGGACTATTCAAGAAGCAGACAATATTACCATAGTATTTTTGAGGCACCGTATATGTCCATACGCTGTGTAAACTTATTATACGATCACTTTTATACTTGGGGATTCTTAATTCTGTCATTGCACAAGCACTTCAAACCAGGATCCATATTCGTCATCTCAGCCACCGCATATTACGAGAACTCATACTTGTTTTTTCAAAATCAGGTCGCTTACACCCAAATAAGTGATTGCAACTATCCGCTGCACACATGCATTGGTTTCATGAAGCCTGATGCACAAATATCTGGGTGATCGTAAAAAAAGTTTACAGCAATAACTTTGACCACTTTTCATTTTTTCAGTGTAATTTCTGTACACGTTGTCACCCATTTGGGAAACGGCGGTTGGTATAGTCAGTTTCTACAGGAGATAATATGCACTCCTGGTTTGCAATGCTTGTGCAATGACAGAGAATTAAAAATCCAAATAAAAGAGTGACCGTACAATTAGTTTACATAGTGTATACGGTATAATGAAAGTTTAATGACCTTATTGGTTTTTTCTCTCAGAATTTGGGAGCATTTGAAGGATATTGCAAGCACTTCCGGAACAACGGTTATTATAACAACGCATTATATTGAGGAGGCTCGAAGTTCCAACCAAGTAATTTGAACAGAAGGATATTAAAATAAAAGTTTTTTATTAGCGGGCGTTTCAAATTTTATTTGTAATAAAGGTATTTTGATAAGACGGTTGGCCTTGATCCCTTGTTGCGAATTAGGTAAAAGCACCATTTTAGATTAGACAATATTATCGTAGTATTTATGGAATACAATGAAAGTTCAATGACTTTATTTTTTTTTTGTTTTCAGAATTTGGGAGCATCTGAAGAATATTGCAAGCACTTCCGGAACAACGGTTATTATAACAACGCATTATATTGAGGAGGCTCGAAGTTCCGACCAAGTAATTTGAACAGAAGGATATTAAAATAAAAGTTTTTTATTAGCGGGCGTTTCAAATTTTATTTGTAATAAAGGTTGGCGTAATGAGAGATGGACGGCTGTTGATGGAGGATACGCCATTGAATATTCTTGAATCACAAAATTGTGACCTACTGGAGCATGCCGTACTCAAGCTATGTAAAACGACAACCACACAGTCAGCTGGAAGTGGAAAGGACACTTGCCACACAGCAAATGCATGTAAAATATTTCCCAAATCAGCAGGATTAGGTGATCGTCAGAAAGAATCTGCGTGGTTAAAGTCGTGTACCGAATATCATCGGAATTTCGACGACTTTAATTGTCAGTTCGACTCGTTTAATTCTAGCGTAAATTTGCCGAAATCTGAAATCTGTGATAGAGAAGCGACAGGCTTTGGTGAAAAACTGAGAAAATTTAAATTTGGGCAATCTGTTAGAAGGACTTATGGGTTTACTCTGGTGCTTTTGCTGACATACTTGAGACACCCTGTGTAATACATTTTATTTTTTTATTTTTTTTAAATTTTCGTGCACTCGAAAATTGTAAATTTTCTGGAATAACTTTCCTTTCAAGATTTCTCGCTGGAGTATTCCTACTGCCGACCTTACTAAGCAGTATTATATATGGTACCTTATCATCGAAAGTTGGTGGTATTCATTTCGGCGTCGTAAACCATGACTTGGTCAATTGGTCAAATGAGTGTGAAAAAACCCAGGAATCTGAAGACGCATGCAATTTGAACACATCACTAAGCTGCAGATACTTGGACCATTTGTCGAAACATGGCTTTGCCGATTTGGTACCTTTTACTTACAAGTAGGGTCTACGGGTGGTAAACGAGTTCATCGAAGACTTTGTCACCAATAGATCGCCCAAATAATGTAGAATACGACTGCTAAGTCCAAAATCCCAAACGCGATATTTTGGCACTCAAGGAAGAAAAAGAAAATGCGCACGCTATAATAGGTATTATTACGCGCAGAGAAAACTGATAGACGAGACGAAGTAAACTAGGTCACATCACACAGGGTTTCTGTCGGCTGGTTCTTTTCTTCTTTAGTAAGCAATAGAGTTGGTAAATATAACAGTAAAAATATATTTTACCGTCAATTAAATATGCTATTGATATTCAAGCCTATAAGTTTAATGCAACCTTTCTTCACTGCAAAAAGTTGTCGTATTTACATATTGAATGTATCAGCGACCCTATGTAAATATCTAATTAAATGATGATCAAACAAAACCGCTGGGGCCATGTCATATATAATCATATAAGTATATTGTAATGAATCTAATTATCGCCTATGAAAAATATTTTGTTGCGATTGTAAGCTTTCTAGTATTTGTGACACGCACAATAGTTGATCAGCAAACTTCAAAAAATGTTTTGTTTTGCTTCAATATCTGTTCTGTGATACGGTAAAAACGACCAATAGAAAACATAATATGCTGTTATGCTGTCATAAACAAATTTGTGTGGTTCCACTACGAGGTCTAGTTATAAGGTTTAAAATCGGCCTCAAGGTATCGCATTCGTATTCTGCATTACTTAGGCTATTTATTAGTGATAAGGTTGTTGATGAACTCATTGACCCACTCGTAGACGCTACTTGTTAGTGGAATTCAAATGTCGTTTTTTGTAAACTTGCCAAGGTCGGTGAAAAACGTTTTTTGTTTCTGAAATACAGAGACCGTACAGTACTGAAGAGGAAGCAATGGCAAATGCTCGCCTAGGAAAGATTTTAGGATACCTAATATTTCCAGAAAATTACACCAAATACAGCTTGGACTTGGTAGCAACAAAAATGTTTGCCACAAATGAGACCTTGGAAGGATCTCAAATGCGAGTCCGACTTGACCATTCAGGTAAAAATGAAAGTAATCAACTTATCACCTTTGTTAATCTAATTGACGTAACCTCCAATCTCTAGAGTTCACTACAGTACAGTTAGCAATCAAGCATTTGTTTGCTGCCTACATGGACTACGTACGACAGACCATGGCGGTTTGTCTCTTTGGCATGGAAGAAGCTGGGCTGCCAATAAATGTAAGAATAAATAACAATTAACAAATTATCGTTTCATGCATTCATCATATTGCAGCTTGTCATAAGTTAATTTTATTGCTTGTTAGTTTCGCTACCCGATTCATGGCGACAATGGACAGAAAATTACACCAAATACAGTTTGGACTTGGTAGCAACAAAAATGTTAGCCACAAATGAGACATTCGATGGATCTCAAGTGCGAGTTCGACTTGACTATTCGGGTAAAAATGAAATCAATCAGGTTATCACCTGCGTTAATCTAACTGACGTAACCTCCAATCTCTAGAGTTCACTACAGTACAGTTAGCAATCAAACATTTATTTGCTGCCTACATGGACTACGTACGACAGACCATGGCGGCTTGTCTCTTTGGCATGGAAGAAGCTGGGCTGCCATTAAATGTAAGAATAAATAACAATTAAAAAATTATTGTTTCATGCATTCATCATATTGCAGCTTGTCATAAGTTAATTTTATTGCTTGTTAGTTTCGCTACCCGATTCATGGTGACAATGGGGACGACTACACTGGCTTTGTAATACCTGCATATATTATGTGGTATGGGATGGGAATAAAAGTCAGACTAAATACACCGTAAAAATTGACTTGGTTTCTTAAAATAGGAGTTTTGCATCTTTTGATTTCAGTGCCACTGTTGGCATGGTGGGAGCCTTCTCTGCAATGGTGGTGATAGCAGGTACATAAAATTTATTTAGGAAATTAATTTTTTAAAATTTGAATTTTGTAACTTTTGATTTCAGTGCAGGTATTAGCTTGGTGGCAGCCTTTTCTGCAATGGTAGTGATAGCAGGTACTTCAAAATTATTTAGGAATTCGGAGAAAACAATTTTTTATTTTAAAAAAAATTGGTACCGTTTAAATAATAGACAAGAAGCAAGGGACTTTAATTAGAGCACGGATAGCAGGAATAACAGCTGTTGATGTTGTAGCCAGCCATTTAATTACTCAAGTTATTATCTACACGCTTGCGCTAATTATTCTCGGCAGTGTCTTCCATTACGGATTTGGATTTCAAGTAGTCGGCTCCTGGTGGCTTTGCTATGCCTTGTGTTTTTTCGGAATACTCTGTGGAGCAGCATTTGGTACTAAAAAATGCTCTGCCTTTCCATTAATATTGACTGTTGGTAACTTTTTTTTGATCTGATGTTTTTTTGTGTAGGAGTTCTCCTTGGAATCGTGTGCGAAAATGAATTACAGGCTGTAATTTTTAGTATGTTTGTAGGAAATAATTCGGCCTATTTTGGTGATGCGTTTTGGCCAAAAGAAAATATGTACAGAGGTTCTCAAATGGCTGCATATATTTTCCCATCTACCATACCAGTACAAGCATTGCGGTCCGTGACTGTTCGGGGATTCGGCTTATTACATTATCAAGTCTGGATTGGATTTGTCTCCCAGCTTCCTTGGCTTCTAGTGCTATGTCTTCTTAGTATTTTTGCATGTAAAAAGGTTTTGTGACATGGTGTAGTTGTTACAGGTTGTTGTTGTTATGGGTGACACACAGGAAGCAAGACATTTCTAATTTAGTAGAGTTTAAACTGTGAGATGAAACTATCGAAAGTGTGTAAACGATTTAGTTAAAATTTGTGTAACTTGATGTCCTCTATTCAAATTTGTAATAATTTTTTTTTGTATGTAAGAAGCATTGTGGACATATTTGTCCACCGAGGTCACATTTTACAGAGTTGACCTATGGTGTCTTCATAAAATTTGTGTAACTAGATGTCCTGTTTTTATATGTGTAATAAAACATTTTTGTATTAGAAAGCATTGTGGACATATTTGTCTACTGTGTATCATGTGGTGGTCACAGTGACCTGAAGGTCAAACTAATAAAAGATACTGACCAAATATACATGTGGATAGTGATCTCATTAACTATTTCATCCCCAATTGCATAGCTTTCGATAGCTAATAAAACAAATTGGATAAATTCTGAAATCATTTTGGTTTAATTCCATAATAAACTCGGCAAACTGTAGATAGGTTACTTGACCAACTGATTAATTTAGGACTTGTCGGGTACCCGAGGACATTGAAACTCTGTCCATTTTGTTGGACTATGTCGAAAGTATCGATATACAAAATTTGGTGAAGCTGCGCATCTTTGTTACGGAGTTATAGCCATTTTACACTTTTCGGGTACCTGTCGGGCACCTGCGGACTTTGAAACCTAGTTCATTCTGTTGAGATATGTCGGAAGTATCTATATGCAACAAAATTTGGTAAGGCTACGTGCCATTGTTACGGATTTATAGCAAATTTACGCATTCAAGAGTCTAAGTTGGGTCCTTGACGGGCACCTGCGGACTCCAAAATCAATAGGGTTCTTGTAATAGACCTTCACTATACATATGCCAAGTTTGGTGCGGATTGGTCATTTCGTTCACGGGTTATAGCGCAAACGGCCATACGGCCGGACGGCCATACGGAGTTAACATAGCAATCCCATAAGGCCACTTTTCAAGTAACCTAATAACGGACGAAACTCTTCCAAAGTACTCCTTTTCACAGAATAAAATATCCCAGTGCAAGTCACTACGAGAAGAAATGAATGCATCGTGAGTTTCAGCCGTATACTTACTTCCAGTCAAAAGACGTGAATTTCACCGTATTGACTGCTGAAAACAATTTACCGTCATTCAAGTAAAAAATATGCAACCACGATATATTATTAGACAACTGTTGTTATGCCGGTATTACTATTACAAAATCTCTGTCAAAAAGGTCCAAAAGAAACACATAATATTTATTTTTCTTAGGAAAGATAGTACAATGCGAGCTGTAAAATAAGTAATTTTAAAGCTTAACTTAAATATTCCTAACTGAAATTAACAACAAATAAACTCGGCAAACTGTAGATAGGTGGCTTTGTCACTTGGGTAAAGCCTCAGTCAGTTGAACTATTTGGTAATCAAACCTGAGGACTTGAAACCCGGTCCGTTCTGGTTGACTGTGTCGGAACTATCCAATTACCAAAAAATTTGGTACCGCTACGTGCATTTGTTACGGAGTTATGGCCATCTTTCATTTTTCGGGCACCTGTCGGACACCTGGGGACTTGAAACCCGGTCCATTCTTTTGGACTGTGTCAGAACTATCTATTTACCACAGCATTTCGTACCGCTACGTGCATTTGTTACGGAGTTATAGCCATTTTACACTTTTTGGGTACCTGTCAGTCACCTGCTGACTTTGAAACTCGATTCATTCTGTTGGACTATGTCGGAACTATCTATTTAGCAAAAATGTGGTACAGCTACGTGCCATTGTTACCGAGTTATTGCCAATTTACGAATTCAGGAGCCTGAATCGGGTCCTTAACAGGCACCTGCGGACTCCAAAATCAATAGGCTTCTTGCCATAGATCTTCACTATACATATGCTAAATTTGGTGTGGATTGGTAATTTCGTTCACGAGTTATAGTGCAAACGGCCATACGGCCAAACGTTCATACGACCATACGGCATAACGGCCATGCGGACTTAACATAACAATCCTATAAGGTGGACTAAAGCCACCTAATGAACTGTGACGTCAATTAATTTATCAAAAATTAACAACGAAATTTGTATACTAATAGATTAGCATGCATGAGTATTGCAATTTTTTATTACAGAGTAAAAATATGTGAGAGTGAGAACTGCATGTTTTCAGTATTGCAGTCAACTGACATCAAACCTGGTTGTTTACAAGTTTTATAAGTTTACAAGATCGTTAATTATTTTTGAATTCATTTCCAAGTATCATAGTTTTTAGAGTAATGTTTACAAAATCCTTTATGAGCTGCTATGTCTGACGTTGAAAATTAAATGCACAATTTTGCAAATTCATGAACATTCCCCATATTTATACTTCGTTTTTTTACAACGCCATTAGACATAATTTACGTAAATATGAATAGATACGGTCACCGTGCGTGCCAAGTGCCAACCGTACCAGATGAACATCATTCATCATTCTGTGTGTTGCTACTGTGCTACTAAATTGATAGTCGGTTCCGTTCGTGGAAGTCAGACCTTCTGTTTTTACCATAATAAACTATTTAATTTGCAATTTGTTGCTTTCACAGTTCCCCAGCTACAAAATGAGGACCAAACTTGAGAAAATGAGATCTAAGAAGGTGTCAGAAATTAAGAGGGTTTTGAAGAAAACTGAGAGCTTATCCAAGCGATTAACAAAAACATCGATTATTGACCGATTGGTTGGGGAGGTAGGTGAAGTCGCTGTATAGTGTTCAGTACTTTAGTAAGCCAATTATAATAAATTATAGTCAACCAATTCATTGTATCTTTACACACATTTAATTTTTTTATTTCCTTAATTATTTTACACAGGGAACTTTGGTGGTCAATACCATGCAAATGTTTCACCTCACCTGTGGACAAAACGAGCAATCCATTTTCAACGACTTGGATGTCCTACGCAATGTCAGGGAATTAGCTGGGAAGGCACTGCGCATTGAGCAGGCGCTCGAAAAATTTCATGTGAAACTTTGCA
>JAHZMZ010000395.1:0-32513 GCA_027743805.1 Lepidocyrtoides sp. E14
CTTTTTTAATTCATACCAAATATTTACATTGAAATACTAAAATGAGTAGTTCAACGTATACTGGCTAAAATAGACGGGCAAAAGTCGTAAGATTTATTTTTCAGCTCAACTTGAAACACAAGAAAATGTTAGAAAATAAATATGCAATGTTGTTACATATATAAACAGTATGATGATGGACTGTCATAACCGCTGAAAAGAGTCTAAAATTGAGCATCATTTATTGCTCACTCAGATGAAAAAAGGCAGCAGTAATACCACCACGGTATAAACATAAAACAATACGATGATTGTACTTTGTTACTCACAGTCAGTTTGATGGAGTATGTACTACGGTAAAGTAGAATAAATTGTTTGTTCATTCGTGAGCCTTTTTCTTTTTTGTGAAATCGCATGCCAAACAGCAAGTCAGTTTAGACTCCAGTCAGGCGGAACTGAAAAATAGTACAGAATTTTATGTCTTACCTTTACTTCAAATATATGTGCATATTGAAATAGAAAATCGAAGGAATAAAACTGAGAGGCACACTAGCCCACATTTTTTCGTTCCATAAATGGAGCAATGCTACCAAAAAAAATTTCCTTAAAAAGCCAATTCCCAGTCAGATATTTAGAGTGAATAAGTTATACCGCTAAACCAGATAGATACCAAGGTTGAAAAGCTCAAGGCAGGCCAACTGTCATGTCATCAAGTCATCACATTGCTGCAGCTCCTGTCATTTCCTTTCTTCATTTAATATTCCTTACCTAACCTATTCTTCACATTTTGGAAATCGTAAAAAGACAATGAGTGACTGCATATTACACAAACATCGATAAACGACTTGACTTGAAGAAAGCATAAATAAATACGAGTATGATGTTGTCATCGTCTTTGTAAGTCGTGATCAAATGTAATAAACCTACAATCCATTTCCCCATATTTTCTTGTTTTCCAAAAAAAAGTCATCACGAGAGAACAAGGGCTGGTAATACAAAATGGAAGCCATCATCTAATGTAATGGTAAGCCATTCAATATGAGAAAGGAAGATGAATATAACATTGAGGAGAACTACTCCTTCCTGTACTACTGGTATATATAAATGAATACTACATGAAGCATGATTGTAAGTAATGAGTTCATCATCGTCATCAAACGGTATACCACACAGACCCTTTCTTCATTTTATAACTTTTTCATTTTTACAATCATCGTAGCGGTGTAGTGTTTTGCGACCGAGAAAAAGCAAAACAAGCAGAGGGGAAAGAGTAGAGATAGAAAGACATTCGCCTGGAAGCGAAACTCTCATGAGGAATGCATGCCATATATACACAGGGAGTAACGTAATGATGCTGATGTATGTACTACTACAACTGCTCTGATGACGCTGATGATGACTTTGCCATGAATACATCAAAAAGAGGATGTAGCGTATTTACCAGGGAGGAAATTGACTACTTACAAAATTTACTTGGTGTGTATCTACATTGCAAACGTGCCACGTACTGTCACTTTGAGGAAGATTGGAAAGGAGACGGGACGTGACAAGAGACTGCAACACAGACATACAGAGAGAAAGTGAGAAGCAAGACCTTTTACGAGTTTTAACCAACATTCACAAAAGCACAAGTCTTCTCTTGGTTGTCGTTCGCGTCGTCATCATTTTGTGTTGTTGTATGTATAATATATAGTGTGTCGGCATGTACAGGAAGATTTGCTTTTACGTGAGCGTGACGCTTCACCAAAACAAATTTGCTGTATGAAATACAAGGTAGCTTCTGGCTAGGTTTTTGCTGTGGAAAGTGTAAGCACACGGCAGGCAGCAAAACGTCAGCTCAGTGGGAAAATGCAAATACTGGAAATGGCTTTTGAACAAACATAAAATTGTAATTCATCATCAGACAAGATTATTTATTCTTTGATAGACACAGCACTCTATACACGTTGCTTTTTCTGCAGGCTGGTACAAAGACCTGGCTGATGTGACAGCTTTACCTCTAATTAAAACCAGGAAACTAAATAATTTTCTACCGATTAATTAACTCAAAATTGTCATTCACTTACCTTTAATATGTTCGCTGTATGCTGGCATAAACATCACCAGAGTTTCTACATGCAAATTTAAGCATTTTCACTATTTTCCATATTTTATCTATTTAGTTAGGTACGTATGTCTACTTTTGATGCTAGGATGATAGTAACCGTCAGTCACGATATTACGAGTTACGTGACGTTATTGCTTTTTACCAATACAATGGGAAAAGTATTATTATTATTATTATTATTGCACAAACAAAAGTATAACGAAAATTCGATAGTCAGAGAATAAAAGTTTTTTTTTCATCTCTCAAACAAAAAAAAATCGCTCTGTGTATATATTTCCTTTACTGTTTGTACAATAAAAAAAGTTGGAGAAAGTTGTGCAAACAAACAGTATAAGATATCCCACTGCTCTCTCTCTCCTGACGACGTATTATCCACATGTTTCACCCCACCGCGTGTCGCATATGTCAATAATTTGCTCTTCCAAGTGAAAGCAGTACAAGATAATGTAGTAGTGTAGTAGCTAGTTGTAACAAGTTTCCAGCAGTTTTTTTTACCCTTGCTCTCTAAAACAATGTTTCTTTTTCTAGAACAACACCTCATTTCAACCCGTAGGAAATGTTAGCTTCAAATTTTCAACTGTACGACATTTTTATACAGTTCCATCGTCGTACCGTCAGGTAAAAAGGTCGGTTGGTGGTAGAAATGTTTGTCTTGACTTGCTTTTCTACTTACTTACCCATGTTATTCTCTGTGAAGATAGACACACACTGGGGACACCAAAGTGAAGTGAAAACTTTGTCATGACTTTGGTAACACACATTTTTCACCCAGTGCTTTATTACTTGACGTTATCAGTGTGAGCATATCGTTGTTCGGAGGAGTAAATTCGTATGCTTTGTTATATGATTCTGTATTATCATTATATGAACCTATGGTAAGTACATTTCTCAACCATTTTATGTAGTACTCTCGACAATTGGCTTTCCATTGTATAAAAAGGGTGAAATACCTATTCTACACACCGTGTAAAAGTAGATAATTCTTTGTCCTCAATTTCACGAAAGGGTCACAAGAGCATACGGCAAGGAGAAGAAAGGGATAGATGTTCTGTCCCCTTTCCCTTTTCTCCTTCTTTCAAATCAACAATGGTGCATCGTCACCTTCTGTACTCTGCGTAAAATGTATTGTCTCAGAGGGAGGTAAGCTTTTTAGATAATGAAGGACATAACATTTTGCCCTTTCTCTTTCCTCATGAATGCTCATACATGTCCGTGGTGTGTAGAATTACTAATAGAATGGAAGAATGCAATTGTCTTTGCTCAACTGACTGAGTGACTGACGACGAGCACCAATTTCTTTGAGAAAGTAGACTGTGTGGATGGTCACACAGAAGCTACACCTCCTTGGATAACTTTCTTCCTCTTCTCCTCACATTCATTTGTTATCACTTTCTCCCCGTTCTATCCTTCCTCCTTCATCCAACAACCTGCTGCTCCTTTTTTACTGCTGGTGTAGTGCCATCCAACTTTTTCACTACATTTTCTTTATTGGCTGACAACGACTGCACGTTATTTTTTGCTGTCGGGATAATTCATCAGCATTGCTCCCATTGGTGCTTTCAATTCTGCAAAACAAAGTTTTTCATATGAACAAAAAAAAGTAAAAGGAAAGAGATGACCCTTCCAGTATAAAGGCAAAACGATAAAAGTAGTAAAAACTTTACAAGAAATTATACTGCGTATCAAATGAAAACTATCTCAGGGAAAAAGTAAATACATTAGTATAGCCAAAAGTAATTCTGGTAATTCATTTCATTGCCAAAGTGTTCCAAACGATTGTACATACTACACTACCTATGTGTATATGCAATATGTATGTGCTATTTTGTTTTTGCCGCTTGACCATCCCATTACGTAAAATTGTCCAACAGCACTGCTGTTACAGCAGCAGTAACAGCGTTGTCTTTGTATTTTATTCATTTGCTCCTGTTGTACTAGGCACAAAATGATGTAAAAAGACAATATAACTTTATACCTAATTTACTCTATTTCTTACATCTTTTATGTACCAGTTTGAATGGGCAGCGAACGATCATGCTCAAAGTTGTAGCGAAACAATAAGCGTAGGAGTGAAACAGTATGATGGTGAATCGTGATCCTTTCTACAGCGTATATAAATATCATACTATATAACACAATAATTTTAACCAGAAAGAATTGAGAATAAACATAAGTAAACCAAGATGCCCAGTCATACAAAAGAACAAAAGGAATATGCTTTCGTCAGAAAAAAAACACGGGCTGGAGGATTGCGAAAATAGGTATAAGCACGGGTCATTGCAGTAGTTATTCATTCGAAACATCTATTCGTGCTGCTTGCCCTAATAGATCCCTTAATAGATCGCTTTTTTTTACTATCGTCTCTATTATAGGTATGAGCACATTGCATGTCATATTATTTTAGATACATGTTTAACCCTTTAAAAATATGCTTACTTTTCATATTTCTAGTATAATACCTCAAACTTTTACTCTACAGCTTTGTTGTAACAGAGTACATTTAGAAACATAGTTCTTGGTAATGTTTATGAATAGGAAAAGTCATAACACGATAATAAGAAGTCATATAACTCAATTCAAACATCCGTGAAATGACATGCTGTCCAAGACAAAAAAGAAGTCCTGTGTGTTTGGTGTTGTTGACCTGAAACCGTACATATGCATCATATTTCTACCAGTAATAATACCAAATATGGTGTTCAATTGTAGTCTATGAGAAAAATAAAATATATATATATATGACTTGAGACACATGTAATGGTACACCCATGGAATTTATTTTATTCCGCAGGTCTTGTTGTCACTGTAATAATATGATGTAATGTAATAAAGTGATATATACCAACTGACTACCATTTTAAACAGCATAATAAGCAACACGAATGTATCTACTAGCTTGGTTGAACTGAACTCTATGCTGTTTCTTCCTTCATGAGAACATTCACTCATCTATACGAGCAATGAGCATGCACATACAGAGAGAAAGGAGAATGAGTCATGACAGTCATAATTCATTTTACACAAATATGACAGCCACTTTCACCAGCTGTCTCAGGTCCCTCGGTGATCTATATACGAGTAGGAGCATTCACATCGCCAGAAATATTCATGTACATGTGAGTAATATTATAAAATGCATAATAATAATGTTATTCTCTTCCTATGACTATAACACATCCATGTAATTCTACAATAGCAATATATTTATATATCAGCAATGTCTAGCTTGTCTCTTGATATGTATTGCGTGTACCACAGCCGAGTCAAAATGCGACTTTTGCGTCGCCGGAAACTGGAAAGAGACAGACCAAATAAGTATGCGTGATCGCAGAAAATGTAATTTTACAAGGAAGAAAGCAAAATACAAAACTACACTGTAAATATACATAAATACGGAAGGAGCGAAACTGTACATGTATTTTTTTTCGGCAGATCACTGCTAAGAACTGACAGTGGTGGTACTTTTAGTCTAGAGGTACATGCATACTGCATACACGATATGGTGTACTTACACTGTAAATCTGTAATTTACGAGTTAAATCATCTAAACTGTAAAAATTGTGAAAAGAGAAAAAAAGCCATCATGATAATAATATTCTTTATGTGTTATGTGAAAAGGAACCATTGACGTTTTTACGATCAGTTCTGCCTGGTATTCAGAACATGAGCGTTTTACATATTTTTATAGTTGAGAGGAAATCAGCCAACATGCTCAACGCGCACAAGTCATTCTTTCTCACAATACTTTCTTGCTAGTGCTCACGGATTATAGTAATCTGTCTAGATTTTTACTACCGAGATATTCTTGTTGTAAAATCGGTATAGTTGGTAGTTTTCAGCTCAAAATACATTTTAATATTTTGTTAATGTATACATCAATTTGTTTAACGGAGCATAAAGTCGTTGAATTCGTCGTGGGTTTTATACATAGACATACATATATATACCTTGTTTGTTCCATTATAACATGGATCAGTGCAGTGTAGCCACAACTATACTTCATTATTCCATCAAAGAGTAACAGCTGCTAGACTGTTATAAAATGAAGAGAAAGAAAATCAAGAAAGTTATCGTGACCAAATTGAACATGCTTTCGTGCTGATTTTATACACGTACAACTGACGTATCCCCACAGTCGTTTCTCTATAGCTGCTATATAGGTATAAGTAGAGCTAAAAAAAGTCTATGCACAAGGGGAAAGGTGGGGAAAATGAACATTTTTTCATTTGGTTTCTTAAAACATAGATACGAGAAAAAGAGAAAAGTCAAAGATACATAGAAGAGGAATGGTGGTAGCGAGCTCGATTAAAATCAAGGAAGTCACATAAAACGAAGGTCTGGCTATAAAAAAAACCTCTCGCTTAAAGTGTGACTCATTCTTTCCTAATTCCTAACCGTATATTTTAAGTACTAAAAAAAGGATGCAAGCCTCTCCTTGTATATAGTGTTCGAATTAGTAAGTGTACGAAAGGTTCATGCATTTTGGGCTACTGTATTGCGGAGAAAACACTGCTGGTGTGGGCATTGCGTTCTGTTTTGTCAGCTGTAATAATGTGGGGAATACTATATGCAGTGCATCTAAATATTTTGACGTGTAAACTGAGGTGCAGCCACAGCCACGTACATGCACTGCAAGATATTCTTCGTCCAAAGTTTGGCACAATACAACAAGTGCAGTGAAAAACATACATTTATGTATATAAACATTTTATGGCACTACAGGCAAATGCTTAGGTAGCTACTTTCTATATTGCCTTGTAAAAATGTTTTTTTTGTAGGTACTATTCATGATGAAGCCAAGAAACACCCTTGTGGAACACGGCATGTTATTATGTTTCTTATAGTCTTCCGTATGTATACGTTATGTTATGCATACACGAAATAATTTCTGCACTAAAAAAATTATATATATTGCATAAGCTAACTTTTGTCGTAGCTTTCTTCGTTAATTAGAACTTGGAATCATGAAAGCCAAGGATTACATGATAAATCCGTTTGTATCTTGTAACTAAGCCGTTCATTCCATGTTTGGAAAGTAGACTACCAGTTCTAGCTAATAATTATTGACACTATCAGAGACATGCATAAATTTTTAATGATTCTCCAAATAACAATTAAATGGTCGTCTGTGATTGAGAAATGGGGCTTTTTTTACCTCATCTCCTTTAATCCTCCAAGCAACTATGGCTCGTAGTATTCTTCTGTTCATGCTACTGTGGCAGTTTGTCAGGATAATATTACAAACAGTCAATAGACACCTGGACCCTGCCAAAATTTTATTTCTGTCTTTTCCCTGTGGAATAAACGTGGAGTCTTGAAACAACAAATCAATGAGTACCACTGGTAGCTAGCTATGCGTCGCAATGCAATACTTTCACAAATGTCTCATTAAGGCTTACAAAGTATCGTTCAGAGCTTAATTTTCAAACATTTCAAGATCTTGTAGGTTGTAGTTGGAGGCAGAGTGCATAACAGAGGGAGAAGATGTGAAAGCGGAAACAGGAATAACGTTTCATTACATTAATGCTTCTCCCGTAGCTACCTGGTGTGGCTAATCTTGAAACCGGAGCATGCAAACAGTTAGCAGTGTATGGAAGGATAACAAGTTCTCTTCTAATCTTAAAATTCGGGATGTTGCTACTGTATTCATCCTGTCTCCTGATGGTCCTTTCTTTTCCTGGCTTTCACTTTGCATTTGGTGCAGCACAGTGTATACGTACGTTGCTAGAATCGGTATGTAGGTTTGTCTGTGATTGAAGGCCGTCAGGTTGTCTTCAAAATAGGAAAAATTTTAAATTCTACTTTCCTCAATCGACCACACATCACCCTGGGTCAAACTAAATCCTATTAAATTACAGTACCAACGAGTATAACGGCCTTTAATTGGATCGTCAAAAACTGTTACGACCTAGATTGTGACTGTTTATAGGACTAACCTGTACTTCAGGTGTATCACCAAGAAAAGACCCTTTCTTAAACGGTTCAATATATATCATGTCATTTTTCGTAGCAAATCTTTTCATATTATTTTTATTGCCTATATACATTTTACATGTCTCTACAAAGTTCTCAGCTCATGTCCTAGTCACTATGCTTTTCCTTTAGCCCTGTGTTTTGTTGTAACTTTTGAGTCACCTTATTTCAAGTACAATTGCATGGCACAACTACGAAGGAGCACAATGTTTACGTTGATTTTATAATTACTGTTTTTAAAATAAAGCCTTATTGAACCAATTCAGGATTATTATGAGCCCTCCATTGTACATAAATAATACTTTATTTGGACATCCAAATTCTCTCTAAAGCGAAACAAGCTGGGAAAAAAACTGGATGGAAAGAACCACGATGTAAGCAGTTTTAGTGTCGCAGCTGGTTACTACTGTATACCAGAGTATCTTTCCGCCCAAGAATTTTCGCATTTCGTTCCTTTTCTTTACTTGCGTAGGTATACATACATGTGTTTATGTATATAGCGACCAAGAGACAGTATTGCCATTATCGTTAAGAATAAAAATCCACTTACTACACTACTTTCACCACCGCCATGATGTTGGTGGTATTAGGAGTTCGTTGTAGCAGTAGCAGTGGTGTTAGCGATGGTAAAATAACCTCCTGTCGTTCACTGTACAAGGGGAAGAATATAAAAAAGTTGGGAGGCACACTACTTTCTATGTATTTAAAACAACTTCCTGGTGACGGTTTATTTCCCTACATTGGCTCACTTTTGCTTTTATTTCCTTTTTCACAAAGACGAAAATACTGTGAGCAGTAGGTAGCAGCAGTGCTACAACTTACAATAGTTCTTTGCTGGCATTATCTATAGTTTACTCTAAAGTATACAGTATCAAGTTGGTTGGTGTGTAGTAAAAATGCAATGTAAAACGATCTTCTGTTTTCTGAGTAATACTTCTTTTTTTCTTTTCTGTCTGCCTATTTTTTCCTTCGTGGGCTTTGTCTCTGTTTTCAGCTTTTCTTTTTTAGGAATTTGGGAAATGGCCGAAAATTGTTCATGATACGACTGCTGCTCCTATACATGTTCTTTATGGATGACCCTATGTGTCATATATGTGCTATTTCAAAAAAAAATATACTCACAACATTTATTTTTATAAGTTTTATAAGCTTTCTTTCTTAAAACCTGAGAATAAGGAAGAACAGAAGAAAGGGAATTTTACAAAGAGCAAGAAAAAATCCAGCAATTGCAAGCAGCGTAAAGTACTTTTCTACTTGCTCCAGTAGTGCAGTAAAGCTTCATGTGTGTGGATAGAGGATGTGATTTTTTTTATTTTTTCATTTATTTTACTCATTCGCTAACACGCGGACTTTTCATTCCTTTTATTTCCATTTTCTCTCTCTCTCTCTCTCTTTCTCTGCATTTTCGTTTCCCCACGAACACACAAGCCAGCATACAGTTCATTGTAGCCATATAGGTATATATAGTCTCTCCACTCGCAATTACTTTGATGTAAGAAAAAAGTGACTAGGTACGATAGGTAGCATACACATTGCAATAAAGAAAAAATGTAAAATTTAGTGTGGGTTACTGCTATTGTTGCTTTTCTCTCAAGAAAACGTACCGTCAGTTTTCTATATCGAAATGTGATTGTGTCGGATGCACACTTTCTTTCTGCGTTTTCTAAATTCTCAACAATAGCAGCAGTAACACATGCATAATAGATTTGTTCAGAGGCACATGTTATCGTGTGTGATAGTGATGATAAGTGCATAATATACAGCTGCTATTCTACGATAAAGGCATACGATATGTATGTAGGATATGAATATATATACAAAGATCACCTGCATTGTGGTGACTGTGCTGGTAAAAGAGTGCATTGCATTTATTAGCAGAGAGTACAAATGCCAAACATGCTAAATTAATGCTAGCATATAAATTGACTATGTATGTAGGTTCATCGTTCGAAACATTGCGCTTAGCAGCAGTCTTATTGGCAGCTTCTGCTAATCCAATACGCTACTAAGTAGGAAGTAGGAATGCTAAATGAAAGAGACCCGACAAACCACATCAGAAAGACTGTTGCTGAGTGTGTGTATACAATAAGTATAATGTTTAGTACAAGTTTGTAAGTGTGGTATTGTTACACAGTGATACTATACTTACTATACTTACTATACTCTTCTTTTTTTACTTAGAGACACCGACAAAATTTTAGATTTTTTTATCTCTGCTTTCACCCGTGTTCTGTTGTCTACTTCAATTTTCCACTATGACCAGGGGCAAGAGGGGATAAAAGTCAAATAGCAAGTTGTGTGTGTGGACTGTGGACGTATGTAGGTACATAAAGTTTATAGTGAAATCATGAAATGGAATTGCGGAGTTTTTTCATGTAGCTGAGGCTTCTTACTGCGTATTTTCATTGTGTCGGTCCATCTGGCACATGGGCATATTTATTCCTAAAAATCATTATCAACTAGTCATGTACCTAAATGGTCAGTAACATATATTCGAGCGCTTCTCGCCAATTTCTAGATGGATTATTGCCATCTTTTGTGTATCCAAATGCCAAAATATCAAAGCTGTCAAAATTCAATCATTAGGCAGAATTTGGAGTTTTCAGTCGTATGTACAGCACAAATGACCACTTGTTAATCAATTTTAACCAAATTCAAATGCTCCCGCCACTTTTCTATATTTTAACTATTTGAATCTTTCTTACTAAGGCCGCACACATGACCACTCAACGTTGTATATGATGCTCTTGGAAATCCTTCAATGGTGTACTGAGGAGCAACATTCAAGAAACTAGCTTGAACATGCACATCCAATCTTGAATGAATCGTTTCCTCTGGCTTTCTCTTTTCTCCATTTCCCTCACATTTCAGGCTTCAGTTTGCGTCCTCTCCTCATCTCTATCAATTATTTAACGGTATGTGAAAAATGGATATCTTCTTTTCGCGCTCCGTACAAAACATAACAACGTATTCAAGTTTGTACTACCCAAACCGTAAAGTATATGTACGTATAATATTTTTTTGCTGTGTGCATATACACTATGGCTGGTTGCTGCGGACTCTTTCATGTAAAGTCTAGGTCCAGTGTAAGCAGCTATACTATAAACGTGTAGCTTTATATACGATGTGTGTGTATGTATGCTTGTCTACATTATCAATGTCCCTTGTGTATTTACCAGCGCAGCGCTTGAAAATTTTAAAAAGATTGCTTACTCCGTTCACTTTCTCCCATCTAGATTTCCGTTTATTTCTTGCGGGTGGTCAACAAATAAGAGAGGCAGTAGTAGTAGTAGTAGTAGCATGAAATGGACGAGGAAGGAATATGGCCATGGGGAAAAAGTAACTTGCTCGACTATTACGTAAATGGTCAGAGGTTATATACAATGTTGGATAACGGCTTGACGCATTCACGTTTCTCATTTCATCTAATTCATACTACCAACAACTATAACGAAACAACGAACCAAAACTCACTTCCGTCGTTCGAAGGTCTACTTTAGCTACTATCTGAAAGGCTTTGACTTGTTTTGGGAAAGTGTACTTTCCAATTTTTTATGTCTGTATATATGTGAGCTGTAGTAGGGAAAGATGGGCAATTTGCTTTCTTCACGTGTGCTTGGCAATTCAATGATTTCTATTTTGAGGTACTTCAAGGTACTCTGGGTAATTATAATGAGCACATGTTGTTGCTGTACAACGTTTAATTTTCCAAGCAAACTAGAACTTTTTATTCCGTTCTTTATTTTCACATTTCAATGGTTCATTTCAGCGAAACTTGGAATAAACCTTGTATTTTTCATACAATCTAGAAACTCTCGAAATTTTGCTTTGTAACGTTTTGTCTATATATATTGAGTGTGCTTCAACCTACTACCCACTGTTTTTAAAACATTTTTATAGACATGTGGGAAGATTAGCATCGCCAATCTACTAAATACATTAATGAGTTGCCATACCATTATTTTTTGCCTTGGGTTGCCTGAACAGATGTCGAATCGAGATCTCGAAAAAGAGATGGGCAGGAACGATAGCAGTTTATACGTACCTTTTTATGAGTGTGTCGTTGAGAATACTTGAATTTGCATTGTTAGGTACGTGCAAAACCCAATTCATGGATGATTTTTATGAAAATACAGTGTAATTTAGCCAACTGCCAAAATCCCATTTGGTTGGTACTCAATGAAAATGATGTTGATAATGACAAAGACGAGTCAGAGAAGAGAGCAAAAGGGCTAGCACAGAATTTCACATTACAGCCAGTAGATTTTCTGCTTGTTAGTGAAAAACTATAAGGGACTTGTGATACCTTGCTACTCGCTACTCACATGTTAATTCTTCCACACTTCCTCTTCAGGATACGAACTGCAAACAGAAGTTTATTGAACCCTAATTACTACTACATCGGTTACATAATATGAAATGATACTACCGTTGTTGTACCTTGCTCCTATCAGCGCCACCGTGCACCGCACAATAAAGCATAAAACTGAAATACTGCACAATTTTGCAGCATTCAAACTTTTGCTTTGTGCCACTTTCCCTTAGCCATTCAATAAAATTATTCCAAAATGGTTCTTTCCTGAGTCTATTCTGCCATGAAAAATCTGTAATTTTCTATCAAAAATAGACTTTCATGTGTAGGTACAAGGTACATTCATTGAAAGGTTCACCATCGGGTCATGTGCTCGAATGTGCAATTCAGTTGGGAACAAAATGTTCAACCAAATGTGCTCATATCTCAATATCTATCCATGTCACAAGTGCTGCACTTTGCAAATTTTCTCCGGACGCAAGTACTGTTTTCTCATGTACCAAAGTGTGTACCTTATATCAACCAGTCACCCCACCATACAATTTTATGACACGCCATGTCTCGTGTTGTAGATCAGTAAATTACCTCATATGTATGATAAAGGCTTCACACCATCAACACAACATTTTACGAATAAATCCAGTTGGTTGGAGAGCTGGCTATTATTATTATGGTCTTTTCATTTTCATATTATTTTTCAGCACTGCATCCACCTTCTCTGTTGAATAATTCACTGTATACATATTGTAAAAAGATTAGCAGCATGGTGCATATCACATATCTAGGCATACATATAATGCATTATGCAGTGTTTACGTTCATTTTACGGACTTTCAAACAACCATCATAATATATTTTGCACCAACTGAAGTAAATTGCAATCAAGTAAATCCTACCACTACCACTACTAATCGGAATTTATGTAAGACTGTATATACATAATATGTACATGTACGTTAGCTTGTCAGGAATCAATAATACATATTTTTAATGTGCACAGAAGTAAAATGTTTCCTGAACTATGATATTTTGACAGGATAAACACATGGTGAAACAGTTGTGGTAGGAAGTGACACAGATTATATTGTGCAATTTACAAAAAAAAAATTATTTACTACGCAGATGGTCCTGATGTACATAACTACAGCATGGTACTTCATAAAAAAACGAAATTGTTTCAAGTAAAGGGTGAGCTTAACAGTGTATATTAATATGCATGTATACACAATCCCTCTTGATTTTATACCAAATCAGTTCAGGTGACTGCTTTTCTACAGATATTCCATTATATAGTGCTTTTAGAACTTTCACCGCAGCAAATTACATTTTTCAAAGAGCCAGATTTGTATTTGCAAGTGAGAAAGGTGCGGTGCCAAATTACGGCAGCTTTTTAGCAAAGGGGTTGGTCCTTCACACTCACCACCACTCATTTCAAACTCTCCTGCAGTTACACACACAGCAGCAACAAAACTTGACGATGGTACTTGGAAAGCAATCAGAAAGCTTCCTGTGTTACACTGCTGAGTGCCCACCCATGAGCAAACAATGAATGAAGGAATAATATTCTGTAATGCTGTTTGTGTCCCTATAAATTTTTTATGCGAATATTCTTTTGAGGGAAAACGGGAAGTAAGCGCACAGAGAGGCAGGTTGTTAAAAAGGACTGAAACTCTCCTGTGATTTTCCTTTGTCAGCACATGATGCACGAAATGAAGCTTTATGTTTATTGTTGTTATTGTTGGCGAATGGAATAACCAAACAACCCAACCGCCTTGCCTGGAGAATGAAAGTATGAAATATTTGACTTTATTGTATCAGTTATAATAAATATTTCACGACACGCCTGTTCTATCGCTGGAAAATGCGAATAAAAACTTTTACAACTGAATTTTATTCGTACATACTGTGTGATCTATTTTCATACTATTAATGAGATCGTACACAAAGCGTGGTGAACAAACTTAAATTGTACTTGTATTTACACAAGTACATCTTTTGTACACAAGAAAGAGTACAATACTGACATATTCAAACCAGGTTAATGTAAATTGTATGTAGTATAGGTAATTAGGCAAATTTTAAGGAACCACACAGCGACAAAACTCCCACATCAATGTTAATTAAAATAAAAGGAGAGTAACGGGTCAATAAAAGTCCAAATGATTGTAGAACGCTACTACTGGACAATATCTTTTTTTTGCAGTGAAATGAAACATGAAAAAGTAACAATAGCCATGCAATATTATTACTGGGAAATTCTCTGTGAAACATTACTTTCATCTGTAGCACCAAGATGCAATAGTAACCCAGTTATTGGTCTTCTGCGTCGTCAGCATACATGGTTGAATGTCTGGCCGAATTGTATTTTTGATGCGAATTCTCAAATGGTAACAACAAATATTATTGGTATCCTTCACTTCATATAAGATTTGAGGGAAATAGATGTTTATGTAGTACATGCACATAATAGTATTCCTATAACCTAATCCAGAACTTGGTGACGAGAATGTGGGCGAGGCCATCAAATAAAAAGTTGGACATCTCACATCTCTTTTGTTGGAGAAACTTGTGCTCTCCTTCGTACTAGGAGGGCGAGGCAAAAACGTAAAAAAATACATAAAGTTCACTGGGTAGATATAACTTGTAAAACCTCATTACACTTACAATAACTGTACAGACGTAGTTTCTTCCTGACATGATTCCCCTCTTTAAGTGTTCATGCCAATAAATACACAAAAGCTTACGTAACATGGGTTTGAAAATACAAAAGATATGATTAAACTTTCCCCGGCGCTGTATTTTCTATTCGACATTGTCCAAGTTCAGTCTATTTTTTCTGTACTACTGAAAGAAATTCTTGCCCATACATGCATGTTGGATACTTTTTTCTTGGCTATTTTGTTGTCTCAGTATATGTACATTATTTAGCAAGACAACAGAGGATCTCGTAAATGTAACAAATATATGCATGCATATTGGCACAAAAGCGTTCTAAACACTTTGCTGAATACTGCAACTATTATTATAGTCCTCATTTACTATTTTACTACTCTCATTTGGTATAAAACATTAGCCAAAAGTACCCAACGGTAAGTATGGAAATTGTATAATGGTGTGGAGGAGATAGAAGTGCACCATCGCATAGCTAACATCATTTTTTTGCCCTTATCAGGAGAAAACTAGATCTGCATTCACATAAAATGCTAAGCTTTGCATCATATTGCATTCATGGGCAGTAATAAAATATGACTTGAACAAAAAGTCCTGTGATGTTTGTTTGCTGCTACTGTACCACTACTACCACTGATGCTGTGTTTTTGGAGAACGAACATGCATAGTAGTAGCAGTTTTCCCCGGCGGAGGATATATTTTATTTGCTTGCATAAAACAGACTAGTTTCTTGTTTGGTGGCTTTGTTGTCGTTTGTCGCCTATTATACATGTTTGCTGGACAACTGGAGAGACTCCAGTCTCTCAACACTCAATGGATCCGTTCCAACCAAAATGAATTAGGATTTGGCATGCTTTCCAAAAGACATCATGACGCACTTCAGTGATGTGATAGCAAACAGGAATTGATATGGTAGACTACAAGCTATATATGCTGACCTTAAGTAGATGCTGGGTGTTTTAAGTAAACTATTTTTGATATTATATAATTTGAGATTATGCGTTCTCCCCAACACTGCTCGAAATTTCCTTGCCAAAAGTACTCTAGCATAACTTTATTAGACTTATTAAATGAACCATTATTAAATAAATAGAACGAATACTCCTAATGTGCTGTGTTGTCGTTGTTGTTGTTGCTGTCTTTTCACTTTGTGTTGATCAATAATGTACAACTGAAGCGGAATTTCATTTCCAATAAAGCTAAAACAATGTGCAGTAAAGCTTTCAGAGAATAATTATTATTTCAGTCTTAAACGGAACTGCTTTGTGATAAGCTCAGTCTGCAATTTTTAAAAAAACTTGCACAGATTGGCCTTGTCCTTAATATATATAGTCCACAAATTCGATACGACTATCTCTTGCTCAACTTTATTTGTACTTTTTTTTTACTGAAATGGAGACACTAGCAATCGTTTTATCTATGAAAGTTAAACTAAAGTAGATGACGCTTTTCCTATCATGCTAAACAACATTTATGCTTTATGGCGAAACCATATTCACTTGTGAAATTGACCAATTGAAATGTAATATTATCCGCTTTCGTATCATGCTTCCAAAATGAGTAGCAGACTAAATTTAGTTTCAATATTCCCAAGTTGCAAAGCAATTGGAAGACCTTGGAGCAGTGAAATGCTTCATATTCCCAAGATGAAATTTTATCCATTCTGTATACATCCGATTAAGCAACTGAGAATGTAACTTTAGTTCTCATGACGTATTGTTTCTTTTTATATTCTGGAAGCCTATTGCATGCTTTTTTGTCTGTTAAAAATAAATAAATACCTAAATAAGAAAGGCATTTGTACAACCATCCAATAAAAGGACGTCTAGAATAACTTTAGTAGTGGAAATTTAGTTTGTCGTTTGTTTTGTTATGAGTTGCTCCACTCCGCTAGTCTATTGGCTTTGGAAAAGAATACCCTATCAGAGATTTATTTTTTTTGTGATGGAATTACCGGATATTATGTGGTACTTGAATACAAAGCACAATTTTATTGACGTTATATAGTAACTTATAATGGGCCCTCCTATAAGTATACTAAATGGTACAGTAAATGATTTCTCCAACTAATGTTTTTCTCATATGGGCACGAACGTCGTAGTTTTTGTTCACAAAATCAAAGTTTTACTGTTTTTTGTTGATGTTGTGGTTTCATGAGCGTGTATATGTTTATGCGATATTTAGAATCAATTAAAAACTCTATAAAACCTGACCTTAAATAACATTCCTAACGCACAGATAGAGCCCAATGTATGCTACAAAAAGCATTATAAACAGTTGGCATACTTCAAATATCTTCCGTCATATCATAAATTATTATGTTACTTCAAAAAGTTTATATGTGAAAGTAGGACAGTACAATAAAACGTAGTGTTTGCAACCGAAAACCGAAACCAGGTTTTACGTTTACGATGCTAATTCATGAGTCGTATTATTAATAATTCAATGGAAATGTTTCTTGCTGTTGTGCGTAGTAAGCCAAGCAAATAAAATTATAATCAATAAAAATAAAACTACAAAATTTAACGGCATAGTAAAATCAGCAGTTTACAAATGGGTTTGTGTATGAAGAAATGGACTTTTCTGTGTAGGTACTTTCTTTTCTACTTTATGGGCGTGGCTTTATCTTTATCTAGCTTCAAAATCTGAAGCTACCTTTGAAAGCTAAATTTTTAATCCCACAAAAGCAAAAAATATTCGAATATACATTCCATTCATTATGAATACGTACTGAAACGCCACTTTACAAGTATGTAACGTAAATTGTATGAAGTATGCGTCAGTAAATGATGGAGATGGAATGAACGTTGTGATAAATGTAATTGAAATAAAATGTTTGTATGAGAGCACTTCAAATAAAAATATACCCAACATTTAAATGAATAGTTGACATTTAAAGATATTTTCTATGCTAGAGTTGTCAGTTCATGAATGACAAAATTATTTATTCATTAAGCCTACATCAGTTTGCATTTTGGCTTGCTCCTACTAGATTTTTTTTGTTCACACGAAAACATAAATATATCAAAGCGTTTATTATTTTTTGTAAAGAAAGATTTTTGCATTCATAACATAGTACAACTCACATCTTCCTTCCAAAAAGGATTATAATTCATGTAGATGAATACAAAAGTCACAACCAAAAGCACTTCACGTAGCATTGTATAAAGATTAAAGTTGTTCTATACACATCATCATGTATCATTTCTTTCAACGTTTTAACAAACTGGCAATCTGGCTTTTACATCTACTTTTAAACTCCCGACCTTTATTTTCAGCATCCAGTGAGTTTGAAAGCATCATAAAACAATTCTCAAATACCAAAAATACAAATGCTATACACAATATTATATTGTTAATATTAGTTGGCTAGTAGTTGATTACAATAACATGTAAAAGGACTTGGGTTCCATCTGCCTTTCCTATTTTATTCCAACAACTAACACGTAATCTTTTTGACTTATTCTTCTTTAACTCTCTCAATCTTTTTGTGTAAATGTATATGTGACTCAATTTTACTCTTCTTTTCAGCACATTTAATTCTCGGTTCTTTTTGCTGTGGAGCTGTTCATTCAACCTCGTCTCATGAATGAGTGTTTTCATTGCTGATACACTGTGAATATTGTGAGCTACACATCACACATTCTAAAGAAAACGCACAAGGCGTTTTGACTGGTACACCCCTCTCCCCTGTAATGCAATTAGGTATATAGTAATGTGCTACAAATAAACAAAAAAGCCAAGAATATCAGTGCTGAAAACCTTTTCATTCCTCTTTTTAAACTTGTCTTTACTTTTACTAGTCTTCAAAACTAATTTAGTAGCTCCAGCTATTCACATTTAGCAGTGGAGTGCTAGCCAGCTCGAAGCTCACTTTTGTCGCTCCATCGTTTCCAAATCCAATATCAACAAATGGCATTAAGATATGTGTGTAGGAATATATTGTCTATATAGGAGGTGTGTGAGTCTAGAAGTACAAAAGCCTACAATAATAGAGAATGAGAGAGAGAGTGAGAGAGATGAAGTTTAAAGAACACATTTGAAAGTTTTAGAAATACTTAAGGCTTGCGTTCGGCGTTCAGTACGGAGGAATATAACTTTTTTCGTGAAGCAAATAAAAGTTTAAAAAGAATGAGTACGAAATGGAAAACTTTTTTTTCCTACTTTTACTTCGTCGAACGTAACTTGTGCTTTACTGAATACTGACTGGTGGCAATGATGATGCTGTTTGTTGTTAGTACTCTCTCTCTCTCTGCTGTCGCCGTCTTGGAAGCACATTCCCTATAATACATACTCAACTTACCATCTATTTATACTACTTATATTATACACTTGAATTCTATTGCAAAAGAAGTTACATGAAAAGGGTTTTAATAACATTTCGGTTCGGCAGACACCACTCCTTTACTCTTCTGGTAATAAAATTTCTCAGGAACACGAGGAGATGTTCCCACAAAAATTCATACACATGTTTACGACTACATCACATCATCATATTTGGAGTGCGGTTTCCCCTTCCTTTCTTCCTAGTCATTTCTCTTACAATAGACAATGGTAGAAACATTTTTAGTTTTTCGTCAAATAACTCATTAGAAATCTCATTTTTTCCTCATTCACGTCTTTCATTACAACGCACTCTATAACCATTTATATCTTTGAGTATACGTATACAAAAATGTACGAAATATAGATATACCTACATACTTTTTATCTGATAGGATGTCACAACTAGGTTTTGGCAGAAATACTGGCAGACATGCTTTAAACTAAAGCATATTATATCGTAGTTATCATCAACGCGTTGGCACGTTTAATACAAAATGTAAATTGTAGTCAAGCTCAGCTACAATTCCCCATGAATTAAATATTCGCTCAAGACTAAGTAAGTTTGTTTATACACGATTATCCCACCTTAAGATTCGTTCCTTTTCCCTTGTCATTTCCAGACAAGAGGACACCAACTTTCAAAAATTCCAGAAAAAGGACGAGCGCAGCTGATATTTTCCAACCATTCCACTCCAATTTTTTTTTTAGAATTTGGTATGGAGTGAGTTTTGACTTTATACATACGTGAGTAACAGTGAATGTGAGAGCAAACTACCAAAAGTGATATATACCCAAACAAGTTTAAAATAGGAATTCTAAAAGAAAATCACTTATCCAAATAACATACATGTACGTGTTTTCATCAAATCGTGAGTTTCAAAGGCATAAATAACGCCAAGCTTAGTTCCTTAACCTTGCAGAATGGAATGATAGGAACGTGGAGCTAACGTTATTGCTCACATTTCTGAGGCGCAAAGAAAAGCAAAACTTTCCACGATTGTCCACGTATCTTGTTTTTCTAAACCTTTACGCATTTGCGTCGTGTGGGCTCACACCAAGTTTGCGTGGAAAACAATTTTTTTTACTACGATGATGATGATACTAGATGTAATGTGAGTTTGAAGGTAATAACATTCCAGTGATGATTCTACTATAAGGAAAGTCACTTTAGTGCCGTGCGGTAGTAGACAGCACAATGTACACATCTTTATTATTTTCCATTAGCTTTTCTAAACGCAGTGGAAGTGGGGTTGCGATGCCGGAAAGAGATTCACGAAACTGGAAATTTGTAGATGACGTGAGGAATGTGTGATGACACTTGACCAAGTCAGATATTTTATGCTCTTCCATCTATTAAAGTTTTCATAACTTGCTCTCAAAGTGATCTTTTTTTGGCGAACAGTGTGAGCGTGTGTATTTGGCGTGTGTGCCAGGACGAACAACAACTACCATACATATACACACACGCACAGTGACTTTTCGTTTTACTGTTCAACAAGAAGTAAAAGTATCTTCTCTCCTGCAGGCATTCCCAATCATGGCTTCAGTACGGTCTTTTCTTAACGGGTGAAAGTCGACACTACTCTAGTGATAGTGATATAGAAGTAGAGAAGGAAAATGAACGACATGATATTATTCTTGAAATGGCTATAATACTTTCTCTTTCCGTCTTGAGATCAGAGAGATATATAGGTGGTGTGTGGTGGATGGTGGTGATGATGACTTTCGGCAGGCTACTTGCTTGTGGTTCGTGTTGAGTGCTACTGATACCTATCGTCATCATCATCATCATCATCATCATGATTATTATTTTTATTGGACTATTGTAACTGCTTTATATGGACGTAAAACGTTACCTTATCGTGTATACAAGTGAAAGTCTCCATTGTTATCATCGTCACTGCCAGTGGCAGCTAAAGTACTATTGCTCCATGGTTCTTTGATCCTGAGACGTTCCTTTGAGCTCACGCACATCATATTCTTTATTGTTGTGAAGGAGCTCTTATCGTTTTTTGGTTGGTCCCAACTACTTGACAGAGCAGGCAAAAAAAATTAAAGTGATCATTCCACACAAGTTCTTTCCTCTTTACACGTATTAAACATCTATGCTGGAGGCTGTTTTTACAAAGTATTTCCATCACAGCTTATTGCTTCTCCTTAGATCTTCCACACATGTCACCGTAGATTTTAATAATATACGAATACTTGCACGAAAAGACATCAGATAGGTAATATCCTTGTGTGTATTGATAAGGTAGTAAAAATGGATCTTCTTATGCTGAGCATCATTGTAATAAGCATTCTAGCTGGTCTCATTCTTGGTCTCTACTACCTGGTAGTTAGAGAGTACTGCATGAATGCCGAAATCGATATGGCTGAACCCGTTGAGCCGGCTATTGAAATTACTGTATCATAACTAGCTGCTGTGTGAACATGGCAGAAAATGGAAAGCCAAGTTAAGGGCAAAATGTGAGTGAAAACGGAAACCCAATTATAGTATGAAAATGACCAAATAACCATAAAAAGGTGGCTACATACATATAACAGTGCCTGTCAAAAAATCAGGTTTTATTTGGTTGTGTGAGCCTTGTTACGTATGACTAGCCCAACTAACTAACTAGACATGTCATTGCCTATGTACATTTGTGTGTTTACCTAATATTACACTTATATAACCGTGTATTTAACTACAGTTTCCGTTTTTTACCCAAGGGTCGTAAATAACTCATTAATCATCCCTTTGATTTATTCATCTTTCCTCTGTCGTCGTGAACTATATAGGTGATGGATAGGTAGGTACATGTTTCACGCTTGACTGCACGTTTTACCGAGTTTTATACTGGATGAAATTAATCATTAGCCAAGCTAATAAATTATTACAATCCGGTAAAATTTAACAACCTTAATAGTGTGGCATCATTACTTTTTTTAAACTTTTTTTTCATATGAATATAAGCGAGGATTGAATTAACAAATATGGCAAGCATTCAAAGAATGTATGTACCTGCAAACTAGAAGAAAGGTGGTTTCGGGTAGAGAAAAGTTTTAGAGGCGTACCTCTGTCTGTGGAGAAAGTATATTTTTTTCACATGCTCGTTATTTGGAACGTGTCGACATCCACAAACAACTACCATTAAATATTTCCACTGCAAAGACTTAATTTAATGAATAGCATACATGCACGCAAAAACCAACGCATTTTAATTAAAGTTGTAATCAGAATGGGAGTGTACAAGTATGATTTACGCTTACTAATGTTTGCCTCTGCTACACAGCACGTACTGTGTGCATCAGCTTTTTGGCCTGATTTTTACTAACCACAGTTCGTTTTACATATATATATTCTTTCACTACAAGAGAAAGAGCGTTTTCTTTTTGCAATGAGAGTGTAATTTATGAATTTTTCTTGTGTTTTCCAACAGGCCTAGAAAATGCTGGTCCAGAATTGCCGTAACAGGAATCATTTGCAAGCTGAGGCTGTAAGCAGCGCTTCTCCAGTTACTCCTTCCCATCTTCAAGACACAAACAACAGCATCCTACCGACAACTGGCGTAAAGTAAGTGGAAGTAGCAGTTGTTGCAGTATGCATGGATGAATAAAGTACTCATTTCATTAGCTCAGTGTAGTGTTTAAGTTTCTACCTCCCTCTCTCTTGGTTAATGCAAATGAGTTTTGTTTCCTATAAGTTTCAAGTTTTAATAAACATGTATTCATTGTAATAGCTGCCATCAATGCGAGTCCAGCAGATGTGCATAATTATGTACCGAGAAAAACTACTCTTTTCATACCTAGCATTAAAAAGATGATTTTAATGTTCTTTATGGCTGAAGTATTGTTTGGAAAGAAAATTTTACTAAAGATTATTTTTCATTTTTTATTCATTTCACAGTTCTAACATAACAACGACAGCATTACCCATTGTAGGAGGGGATCAGGCAACACAAATTATTTCGACTCCCTTGGGCAGCCACAACAATGCAGCTTCCAGCGTATATCTAGTGCAGAATGAAAACTTTGAATCGCAAAGAATCGGTTCGGCGACAACAAGCACTGCAAGCAGCGACACATTTAACAATAATAATAGTGATAATAATAATAGCAACCACGTCGAAGACAACACCAACAACAGCAACGGTAGCATTCCTCTCTCCAACTCGAACAACCGACTCAGTGGAAACAGTATCGACCTAGATTTATCTCAAGTAAATAACCCAACTCCCTTAGCAAACAGTGCGCACCAACAACAGCAACAAAGAACAACGGATGTAGAGAACAATTCCCCAAGTAATCAACAGCATCAGCTTCAGATCCAGAAACAACATCAACTCCAGTCCCCAACCGCTGTTGATAATCCCATTCTGAGTGAATTTGATCTCGTCGCTAGCCTCAACAGATACGAGACGGAAAAGGGAAAGTCTTGCCACGCTCCTTTGGAACCTCCCACACTAAATTACTTTTCGAAACCTCATCATCCTCCCTTGAAACAACAGCAGCAACAACAACAGCAGCCGCCACCGCAAAAGGTATTGCAGCAACATCAAAAATTCCAGAAAGCATTGCTAGCAAATACTTCTTCTCCATCGCCTCCCCCAACCCTTTCACATTTCCCAAGTGGAAAAAACCATCATCCTCAGCAGCAATCGATTCCTTCACCTACTGCAGCTGTCGCGTCAGCATCTGCCCTAGTCGTTACTTGTCTCCCAAAACAGCCGACCTTAGTGCATAGTCAAAGCATAACTGAAAAGATGTCTGACGCATATTTATCTGGGGTAAAACCCGACAAGCTAAAAAATCAAAACGCCATGAGACAGGGACCAACGTCGGCTCCCAATACTCCTGAATCCATAAGGAAACAACATCTTCAGCTTTTCAGGGGCAGAATGGATCCCATGTCCATGTCCCTACATGACAAAAGGGAGAAAATGGAATTTAATCAAATGATGATGAGAATGGGTGAGAGGGACACAAGACCATTGTCTTGGACAGACACAAGACCTTACCATGGAAGATCTGTTTCACTTGTTGGAGGAGATCCAAGACTTGACCCTACGGGAGGCATGGTTGTTAATAAACGACATCTTACCAGCTCCGCCACCAATAGGAGCAGAAAAGAGTCTACATTGTTGAATAGGAGATCAATGCCTACTCCTCATCTAGAGAATAGATATCGAGACAAATTTGGTGAGAAAAAGAAAGCCCGTTTGCTGAATGTTTATTGCTTATATATGAAAACTATCAAAAGTATACCAACTTTACTATTATTTCTGTCAAAAAAAAAAACAAAAAGAATATGGGTTTTAATACTTTAGGTATTTCAGATTTGGACACGAATCTTCCGAGAATTGATTTGGAGGCTATAGAAAATCACTTGCGGCAGGCCCGGGAAGAAGAAAGAAAGGTAAAGATTTTTAATTTATTTAGCACTTGAAAACCTTTGCATACGGTAGTATGTACCTATGATGGGAAGAAAAAGCTCAAATCTCTCGTTTGTCGAAATTGGCACAAACTAATCAACACAAAAAAGATGTTATACGATGATGGATTAATATACTCAATATACATAGTAGTTGTATGATGTTCGAGGCTCATAGACAATCTCTGATAAACACATTTTCATCGCTCATTTTACCTACTGAGGAAATTCACTGGAAGTGAAAAGTACCACGAACATCTTTTGCTTTTAGTTTTTATCAACAAAGAGCGCCTTTTCTTTTTGACAAATGACTCGCAGTATTTCATAAATCCTTTTCATAAAAATAGTAACATGAAACATGAACAGTGAATAAGCATTCTCCTCTTCCAGATGTGGTGTTTTCATTGTAAGAACAGCGAAAGTTATAATAGGACACAAGCTTGTAGGAAAAGCACTTGACTTTGTTATAATTTAAAATCTTTTCACAATAACCGAACCACTACTGTGATATAGTTTAGTTTTCTAATAACATGTACCCGAATCGTATGCAAAATTTTGTATACTTCATTTTGCAAGCACTTTATATACTCAAGCTTCCAAAAATGACAAGTATAATAGAAATGCTTAAAAAATGCATTACATTATCTTGTCTTGATCATTATTATCATCATGGTCATGATTGCTGGTTTAGTAGATCTCTGAATTGTGTGTGCTTTAGCAGATTGCTTGCTCCTTAGTACTTTCTAACCGTTGACTTTATACACATTTTTATCAAAATATATTGGATATGAGAAAGTGCAGAAAAAGGCAGAAACGGAACAGCCACAAGCCACATATCATACTGAATGCAAGACGCGGCAAAGTGTCAGCTCTTAGCCTAGAATAAAAGAATAGCGTAATATATCAAAAAGATGTACTTTTATCGCCTTTCTTCATCCTTTCTCAAGGCGCATTATGAAAATTGTCTGTGCTCACACTACTAGTAGTACTACTAGGAAACTGCTTGTTCAAAAATCATTAATGTTGATAGAACTGTGTAGCAAAAAAGCAGAATCTGGCTTCCGCTGCTATATAAAACGAGTATATTTTTCAGAAACCTCGTTGTAATATACAAATGCCCAACACTTTTACAAAATTCACACATAGACGATTCTAGTTCCTATTCTCTGTGCATGTGCGGAAAAGATGTACATGTACAACAAGGGTACCACAAAAAAAAGCTTCTCGTTTCTGTCTAATGATAATGTTTTTCCTGTTTTTTCTATCCTCCTACCAACCACTTATGTATTTTTTTTCGGTTATGTTGTTCTCAACCGTATTCACAATAGCCTTTATTGTTACAACAACTCTGTGCTACCGTCACATTCTCAGTGTAATAATAATAATAATAATGATATGATTAGATATCATCTTGATCATCCTCATATATAAAAATGATTCCTAAGAGGTGAATAAATGTGTTAACTTTTCAAAATGTACAGGAAATTCTTTACCGTCTTTTTTACAGATTTTTGTATTCGCTTCTCGGGCTAACGGATATGCTTTAAAATGCGTTCATATGTATTTACTTGGGCATCCCAAAATATTGTAAATGATATTCGTTCTGGTCTATTACTCTTGCATTAGATTTCCATTTCACAGGATAGGACTGCAAAAAAAAAAGTTTCTTGTTTCTTCGTCCCTACAGTCTACATAATGAAACAAGCATGTTCTTCTTCTTTTAGCACTCGCTTTGGATTTACCCTTGCCATGCTACAGTTATTTCCCTAATACCTGATAACATGAAAGATATATTTGGGCTGTTTCATGAAAGTTTAGCGCTTTTGTTCGCTCAAAATTATTTAAAGAAGGGAAATGTACATATATCTCGAATCTCAACTTTACGCTCAGTGTTGCAAAAATACCATTATATCTTTCAAACTTCAGTACGTTTTGTTGCTACTTGCTAAAATCATGATGCAAGAAAAAAAAGACATGGCTCGATGATTTAGAGGAGCTTAAATTTACAATAAAAGTTTGCATTTTAGGCTTACGCTTTTTTTTTTGGTAATTTTACCAGAATGGAGTATAAATAGGTAGGGATGATGGTAGGGAAGAATATCCTGTGGCGTTGTCAATCTGTTTATGTAACGTAATTTGAGAAGCTGCTACAAGATACTTTTGTAGTTTCAATGTACAATGCATAAAGTGTTTTTGTACATTTTAAGTTCATGTATTTACGCAGGAGGTTCGTTAGTGTTGACGGAACACAAATCTCGGTAACAATATGGTATAAGATGAAGCAATCATCATCATGATAATGACAACGATGATGATGATGAGACATTATGGTCTTAACAGTAACAAAATGAGAGAGGAAGCAACAAACACAAAAAAATGTGCTCATGGGGAGGAATCATGATTACAATGAGAAATGAAGGAACGCAATCCTTAAAATTCATGCAATCAAAACATGTGCCTGTTTCTCTCTTTCCATAAAAAATAATATACCTAGATAACTCTAGATGCATACACTACTACATGATTTGTTTGAATTTGGATGTCAAACCATGGAATTTGCTTTTCAGTAATCCATCCTGTATTTGACTCTACACACCGGCAACAATGGATTATTCATACAAACTGCAAGAGAGTATTTGTATCAAAATTAAAGGTATGCAACAGATATTTAACACAGGCCAAATACACATTAATCGACAGGTAGCCACTAGTGTTGAAATTTTTGAGAATTTTTTGCGTTGAACTTACTATAAAGTATAATGATGCCATGTAGTTGTGGTCAAAGTAGCAGAAAAAAAAAAGTTTTTTAAAAAAATCATAGCAATGTAAAGTTGGGTTCAGCTAATATCTTATCATTCGTATTTCAATATAGACTCTTATTGTAGAACTTGATGCGGAGCTAATATCTTATCATTCGTATTTCAATATAGACTCGCATTGTAGAACTTGATGCGGTTTCGTTCGACGTTTTTATGTGTGAAGATAACACTAACTAACGTGCACATCATTATCATTATCGTTAATATACGCACGTAAATACGTAATACAATAAAGCTGCATGATGAGAATACTTATAACAATGAAGTGAGAATGAAGAAATAAATTTTGGTACTATATACGGCAAAAATACAAAAGCAGCTAGATCTAGACATAATATATGCTCATTTTTTAGGAAACTTCCATACTTTAGCAAATAACTGTGTTCTGTTCTTATTCCTGTGTACACGATTATTTTGTAAAACAAGGTTGGTCAAGTCAGAGTTCAAGTTGTGTGTGTAGAAATGAGTTCTGAAGACCTATTAAAAATACATATTACCTTTAATTTTAAAGCGAGTGATCAGTGATTAGTGTAGATTTTAAGTCAATATGTTACTCAGGTACAGTTTGGATCCAAAATATAGGCATTATAAAAAAGACTCTAGGTTCATTTCTGATCTTTATACAATTACGTATGATACTGGAGAAGGAGGCGAAAACAACGATGATTCGGTATGACATGATAATCATTTATTTTTTTTAAAAAAAACATACAATGTCTCGAATATTTTTATAAAAATGTTAGCTTCCAAACTTGCACAAAAAAATCATTAGTAAAAAAGCGTTTTCCAAGGCAAGTTGTAGGAAGCAGAGTGCACACGATTTTGTCGTAATTGACAATTTCTCAATACCCACGCTCTTCTGCTTTATTCTCTTTTGATGATGTGCTCGTCATCTCATCCCTTTTTGTAGGGGATGGTTGACAATGTACACTGGTACTAAAAAATCTACTGCAGCTCTCATATTATACCTACTTTATTCGAGTAATATATTGTTATTAGCTGATTCTATACGATATGCATGAAAGACAAGAAAAATCATCTGGAGTGGGCTTTGCTTGGACCATGCAACAAATAATGTATCATTCATGTGCACCTACACAGTAACATGTCCACATCAACCTTGTTGTCAACATTTTTCTCAGGAATGTTACTCTTCTAAAATGTGATATATGTATATTTTTAATTTGTGGCATTTGTATGGGGGAGTAGTGCCAAGTTAAATTAAATTGGCATTAAAATTGTTCTCGCATTACTCACAGTTTATTTGCCTGTATAAAGTAACTTTCAATTTGTCTCTCTGTAACCCTACTGACCTCGTCCAATTTAGCCAATAAAGATGTTCAGCTCGCTATTAAATCATTTCAGATCTTCAACAAATAAACTAAAAGAATCTCTAAACACAAACGCCAAAATAAACCCAGAGCAAATACAGAGCTTGTCAACAAGACTGAAAGAAAATGTAGTTCAAACTTCCAGCGTTTTGAGAAGCAGCATAGCAGAAAATTTGCACGGTTTACTAAGTTCAGCCAACAGTTCTCTCTCAAGCACTTACGATAGCTTATCTTCACGATCAGAAAGCAAGTCAAACTGTGATAATTACATGAGTAATAAAAGTTACAAGCATGGTGGAGTAATGAGACAGGACAAAAGGTATAATAGTAGTAAGGAGAAGAAAGGATCTTTAAAGTGGCCCCTTCTTGAAAATGGGAACAAAACGTGGGTAGAACTAGTCGAAATTCCGACGGCCAGAGGAAGCAGTATTAAAAGGCGGGATTGTGATGCAGATACAATTAGCACTAACGATAATGGTGATTTTGCGAGGTCAAGTGGTGGGAAGTATAATAATGTGATAAACTGTAAAAACAACGAGAGTGATTATTACTCAGATGAGGAAGAAGATGAAAATGTCACGCAACGGTTTACACGCATCACAGGCATTGGCTATCGGGCAAGCAAAGTAAAATATTAAACATACATATTTAAGGTTCTATATATAAATACCAGATATAGAGCAAATATTTTTGCATCAAATTTACATAATATTCCAAACATGGATGATTGAATACATTTCAAAAAAACTATGGGTAGCTTTCATGTCACATTTTGCTACACAAAACATACAAGCAGATAAAATCATGCCACATGCAACAAAAGCATTGGTCATTCTTGTTTTTGACAGTCGACATGCCGAGACATTGAAATAAAAAATCTCTTCAATTTTTTACAGCACCAAATTCTGTTATTAACAATAGAAAAATGTAAGGCATTTTTTTGTCCAAAAAAGATAACATGTCAGTTATGTGACATAAATGAAAGTTTCCAGACATGCCTTGTATTTTTACGCGGTGCTAATAAAATAGTAATTACACACTTTATGGACTACTTTTCTCGGTTAATACATTAAGTCACCTTTTTAGAGCGGCACGTAAAGGCGTCAAGCAGAGATATTTAATAAAGTAGAAACAATGGTTTTTTTTTCGGAAGATACATGTAAGCACGTGCTTACTTTAGTGTTTTGGAAAGTATGTTCAAAGAAAGCCATATTTTTTGCATAGGAAATATCAGCATAGGCATACTCAATTGACACGGTGGTGGTGCTTTACTCTTTTGTTTTTTTTTGCGTAATTTGCGTTGCATTCAAAAGCAAATTTGACCACAAAGTTTTTGCATAGGTAATATCAGCATAGGCATACTCAATTGACACGGTGGTGGTGCTTTACTCTTTTGTTTTTTTTTGCGTAATTTGCGTTGCATTCAAAAGCAAATTTGACCTTTTAAGTATATATTGTTCGTGAAACTATGAAATGTAATAATAACCTGGAATACTTTTGCCCTACTACATATTATATAACCTTGACGTGCTTATTACGCTCAGGACTTTTTGAAGCACATATATATGACGATAAACGAGAGACCGTGCGTGTTTTCTTTCCCCAATGATGTTTGCTCTAGTTGTGGCATGCATTTCAAGTAATATATATGTTAGCAGTTGGTGGTGGTTGTAAAAATGAATGAGGATCACTTTATTGAAAATACCAACTGCTGACGTTGGTACTACTTGTAGAGAAAAGCTCCTGATAGAATGAGTTAATCCGTGCGAAATAAAAAGTCCATATTGGCCGATATAATAATGCTGTAGATGAATGCATGTAAGTAATTCCCTTTTGAAATTCCAGAGACGCTCTGATAGAGAGGAGATACGGAGGCGACTGGCGCTGGAGTCGGACGACCTCATTGAAAAGCCAATGGGAAGGAAACCCAGTTTGCATTCCCGACTTCAGTCAAGTACGTTAATGACATGACATACCTATTTCTCATTAAAGCTATAGACTAATTGAAGGAGTAATGGCAGGCAGCAGCCGCAACGCAACGGTAAAAAGACGCAGCAGCAACAACTGCATTTTATCCACTTCCAAAGAAAAATTACTATCTTTTGCCGATATTGCAGCTGCTGCTGCTGCGATACTCCATTGTAGCAGTGTTGTGTGCTAAAGTAGCGATTAGCTTAACTTGTAATGACTTGACCATATTTCAGAAAACGTTTTGCCTACTACAGGTATGAATCTTCAGATATGCTTCATGAACGAAACTGCATCGGACAGTGAGTCTCCAAATTCCGACACAGAATCCAAGAATCAGCAACCAGCTAGTCTTCCTTGTGTCAAGGTTAGTATGTGACTCCTTCCTGATTTCTACCAGATGTGGCTCCACACCACACACACAGCATATAATTTATTGTTCCACAAGTGTACTAACAAACACAACGAGTATAAATAAGAAATATTGTTTTTTTTGTGTCTACATAACATTAAGCTTTCTCTTTGTCCTTGGTTGTTAGTATGCTGGTAATATGCTGGCTTATGGTTGGCTACTGCGTATTTTTTCTCCAGAGTGAAATAAAATGAACCCTCATGAATCATGTTCAGTGACAAGATTCACAATTAAAGTTTACTTATCCGTTTCATTTTTTTCTAGGCTCAAACTGGAGGGATACCATTTAGTGGAGGAGCAAATTCTAGTTCAGACTCGACAGAAGACTTTCAAACTAAACATGCTCGTCTTCAGGCAGAAGCCCGACAGGCTCTCTCTCAAGCTAAAGAAATGGCAAGACTGCAAATGGCACAGGTTTGGAATATATTGCTACTTAAACAAAGTTGTTACATGAAGCACACACATAGGTACAGACCTCTGAACAGAACGGAAACTAAAATGAAATGCTTACGGCTTGAACCAACACGCAGTGCGATTTAGTGCGAATGTAATGTGTACTCGGACACAATAAAAACACTTTTCCGTTTTTAGCAGTATGTGTACCCTTTGGGTATCTCTATTATGCTCGACCGAATGCCTCATTATTATTATTATTCTTTATCATGGCAAAACCCTCATTAAATTGTTTAATTTAGCCAACATATGCAAGTACATGAGCAGTTTAAAGAAAGGAAAGGTCACCGCTATGTGAAAGCGAAAAACCTTGTTATTTCCTTGCTTATGAATAAATCTTACATGGCTGGCTGGGCTCATGTAACAGTTTGTTAATCAATTATTCACATGCGACTGAATCGCAGTAATTAATGCCGATCTCAGACAGGATACATTCATGTTTAGAATCCAGTTCCATGCGGCGCATATACTTTTATGCATACTGTATGCTTTAAACATGATAGCTTTATTTAATGTGGGGCATTTTGCAAACAACTTTTCTAAATTGTCGCAGTGTGCATGTAGTACCATCAGTACCAACAAACAACCTGGAATGGGTGTAACTAACTAGAGAATAGCTAATGATGTTTTTAAAAAATTGTCACCCATTAGTATTAATAGACTTAGCTCTACTCTACCTGTGTTTATTGCGACAAATACTTAATTTTGGTTTTCTATAAGCCTCCAACTATTACAAATACAGCACAGCCA
>JAHZMZ010000396.1:0-11214 GCA_027743805.1 Lepidocyrtoides sp. E14
ATTTAACGCTCGGATTGCTTTGTCTCCTCTAAGGACCTTATTAACGCGTCGTACGAACCTGTTCGGGTAATATTACAATGTCGTAGAACTTCTTTGACTTTTCATATTGGGAAACGTTGCCATGCTCCTAATCTGAAACAACAATTTTCAGCTGCCATTTACTAAAACTTGTATGTCTTCCTGGCTCAAAATGTATGCTTCGAAGAGCCTCATCAGAAAAATTGTGGTACAAATTGTGCACTTTATTAACTCAACAATGTTCTTTTGTATGGGCTGTTTCTCGTCAATTTCCATTTTTACTCCAACTTTTGTCTAAAATCTGTTTTGCAGATTACTCATATGAAAACACTTTTTACAAAATCTGTTGAGTACAAAGCAATATGAATGAATGATCAGTGAAATAAATGCTATGTATTTTATTATTGCATTTTTATTCTTAATAAGAAAACGAACCTCACCAAAGTTCATTCACAGCCGATAAAAATTTAGTTGTCTATCCTCATGTCGCTGCTCTTCACTCTTATCTCTTTGCATGTCCATAAGCAAGTGGTGTATTATCCAACAAATGAAATAATACAAGTTATCATTTTTTCGATCAAACCACAAAATAAAAAAAATCAGAACATGCAGCGAACATTAATCCAATTTAACAATTTATCATTACCATTGCGCAACAAAGTTTGCTTAAAATAAACTACATGGCACCATAAACGCTGAATCAACGCAAATCTTACGCTGTTTTTAGTTAGCAAAATTGTATTTGTTAAAAGTATACAATATTTTTACGGAAATATTGCATACACTATCGTTTTCAAGCAAGAAAAAGTTGCTGTGACCGACAACCACCCTTAGTAGGCTGAAGGTCTTAAATAAATGCAGATATTATTTCTGTCGTCTTTCACATGCGATATTCACAGAGGGGAAATAATTGACTTGTCACCTTTTTTGCTATACTTTCTGGAGATAGATTCCAGTATAAAATATTTTGCTAATTTTAATCTAATATTTATTTTTTGAAGACTTTAAATGCTTGACGTCAGATGCTGTCACTCAACCAAAAATTGTCCGTAACACTGACAGTCAGTTAGGAATGCGGAAACTTGTAACCAAGTCAACTCAATCATTGTTTCAAATGCCAGCGGAATGATTGAGATGCCAACAGTGCACAGCCTGATCGGCTATCCTGATGGGCACTGTGTGTGCTGAGGCTATGATGGGGGCATTACTTGTCCTAAGTAGTCTAAGGGAATTAGCATAACGAACTGTCAAATCTGTGTAAGCGTAAGGAACGTCTAGATTGAATGTTGCATTAACGCAATATTTGCGCAAATTTCATGTTGGCAGCGTTGCAGAAAATCTGCTAAATGGAGTTTGCATCAATAGCCGGCTATACTTTCCGGTGGCCGTACTGTATCAGTTTAGAGCGAATTAAACCTTCCTCAATTTTTTGCATTTTTTGCAACTTGAATATAATAAATAGAAAGAAAGAAAACTTTTTACTGGTAGCTGCTAGACTAGTATAAGAGTTTTGAATTTATAGTAACGCGTACGGTAGCAGTTCTGTAATTACTTTTCTAAAAACTTATTCCGTTATCGACTACAACTTTAAAAGAAAATGTCGTATTAGTTGTCCAGCTTTTGACTACTCCTGTGGTCATCCTCAAGACAATCGTCTCTTGCAATCTGGATTTCAAAATATGGAATAAAGTTTTTTGATTAATTATGTCAGTGTGCAGTAATCTTAAAACAAGTATGCAAAATACTAGTACAGTCGTTTTTTGTGCCTTTTTCTAATTTGGTATCGTTTATTTAATAAATTCTGAAATTTAGTAGTATATACTGGTAAAAAATGAAATGTTAGGAATAAATTTTTTTCATTAATTATGTCAGTGTGCGGTAATCTTAAAACAAGTATGCAAAATACTAGTACAGTCGTTTTGTGCCTTTTTCTAATTTGGTATCGTTTATTTAATAAATTCTGAAATTTAGTAGTATATACTGGTAAAAAATGAAATGTTTCAAATTGGTTTCATCATTAAAACTTGTTCTTTCCTATTTATTCATTAATTTCTGTTACAAGCCGTTGTAGTAGATGACACTTCTTTGAATACGTTAGTCTGTTCCTTTATAAACTGTTCCGTTTCCTGCATATTTTGGGTCGCGTTTTACCCTCCTCATCGATGGAAGACCCTAGACAGGGAAATAATTTTAAGAGTTTTAGGAGCTTTGATAAAAACTGAAGGTACCTATTAAAATTGGACTTTTGACTGACTTACCACGACAACTGCCAACACGACGGCGAAAATTGCAAAAATCAAACCGACACGCATGGTGACTACTGCTTGGAAATTCCTTTCTTAACTTTTGGTGATGTTCTGAGAACTAAGAACGGGCGACTGATGCTGGTGTTGAATTCAGCAGAGGTTTTTATACCCTAGGACACAATCAGTTATATGCGCTTACAACTACTACTGCACGTTGTCCATTGTATATGGCTTCACGCTAACGATGTCATCAATAACGCGTTTTGTCTGCTTACTTACGCACGAACCAGAAGTAGAACTAATAATTATGAGCAATTGAGTAGTAATGGTATAATATTAAGATTGACGGCTGAAGTTAATTAAACCGGTGTAATAGACAATTAGCAAAAACTTAATAACATGTAAAGTACAAGCAAGCATTTATTGTTACCGATTTGTTGACGGAATAGGAAGTCTAATATTTTATAGTACTAACTGTTAGTAATTACGGCAACGTATTTAATTTTTGACGTAATAACCATATTTGCAACGTGTTTTACTGATTTGATACTTAAAGTGCTTGATTGCCATGTTGCTGTCAACTAGTCCAAGCTAGGGAGTTTGGTGTTCCAGTGTTATGACTTTATGATATCCTTCCTTTACTGTAAATAAGGCAGTTATAGCTTTCTATGTATAGTACTTGCGATGCTTATCATTTAAAAGTATTCAAATTGAACAGAAAAAAAACTTATTACATTTTTCACCTCTTCTTGCCGACTTCGTCGTTCAGAAATAGGTACTGCATTGGTTTTAAACGGATCTAAATTAAACATCTAGATCATAATGCTTGTTTATTGAAATATTTAATCGAATGACCATAAACTTAAATGATACCTTTCTATGTGACAGCAGCACGCTAAATTATTAGCTCGCTGCATGGTTCATGCAGAAGAGTTTATTATCGCACTTTGGAAGTCCGCCTGTCCGTCTGTCCGTCAACCTTTATTTTTCTAACCATATGATTCAACTTTTACGAAGTTCTTAAGTCATCATGATTGAACTTTTCTCAAAATTTTTGAACTATCATGGTTCAACGTCACTATACTTGGACCATCATGGTCTGTCACTATACTTGAACAATTGTGGTTCAATGTCACTATACTTGAACCATTATGGTTCAATGTCATTATACGTGAACCTTCATGGTTCAATTTAATTTTACTCTTCTCATGATTTTAAATGTCTCTTCTCTGAATGAATTCTCAAACGATAGAATATGGGATCATTCTTTTCCTACTTTGGAAGTCCGCCTGTCCGTCTGTCCGTCAACCTTTATTTTTCTAACCATATGATTCAACTTTTACGAAGTTCTTAAGTCTTCATGATTGAAATTTTCTCAAAATTTTTGAACTATCATGGTTCAACGTCACTCTACTTGAACCATCATGGTCTGTCACTATACTTGAACAATTGTGGTTCAATGCCACTATACTTGAACCATTATGGTTCAATGTCACTATACTTAAACCGTTATGGTTCAATGTCATTATACGTGAACCTTTATGGTTCAATTTCATTTTACTCTTCTCATGATTTTAAATGTCTCTTCTCTGAATGAATTCTCAAACGATAGAATATGGGATCATTCTTTTCCTTAAAAAAATTTCCATAGTAACAGCGAGCTTGATTTCAATGACTTGTCATGAACTGGTTATTTTTTGATAAACTTGTCAAGAGCAGAAATGTTATACTTTAATGTAGACAAACGCAGCGTTTATAAAACTCCCTGCCGCAAATTTTGTTGGACGAGATGAACTTAACAATTTTGTTTGCACATCATAAAGGATTTTATAAACACTACCTACATGCATTTACCAGCCACTTGTAATAAATATCACCATCAACATGAAAGGCACTGTTTTTCTGTTATCTTTATCAATGAAATGATTATTTTCCTAAAACAAAAGAGAAAATCTTCAAACTGGAGAAGTCGATTGTTTAAAACAAAACACTTTGACAGCTAATCATGATTAATGAGTAAACTATAGACAGGTATGGAAATTCTTTTGGACCCTGTGAAATCGATAGGACTCAGTAACATGGGTAAAGTAAGCAGACTGTTTTACCCACCACAGCCTTTTTTATTGCGCGTTTATGCTGACCCAGAAAACTTCAAGGTATCCGCAGCGCTGAAGTTTTGAAGGATATTCCACATCAGAGCTTGGAAATGTTGGCCACGTACCTACATAATTACGCAATTCAAGGTAACCATAAATAGGAACTAAAAAAGTCGACTATGCATCATTACGTCCTTGTAAGCGCTACATGTCCAAACCTTTAGTTCAAAATGGGCTCTCCATTTCAGCACATAATTGATAACAAAACTGTTGTAAATGAAGTTATTAAGAAATTTTCTGACGTTTTTCCTCTCCTTTTTAAAGCCAATCCACAACTTTGTGTTAGAGGAAATTTGCTTTCGTTTTTCGAACCAATGGCTCAAGCGCGTATGAAGTGGGTAAGTACGTATCATTGTTAAAAAAACTGGTTTAAAAAACCAATTTTAAATTGTCACATCATTGTCTTAGACTGACAATAGAAATGCAAGTATGGAAGCGGCCAACAACATTCTGATACCGGCTAAATATACATAGAAACGACAATTTGAAAATCTTCTTGGCATGCTTGATTGAGGTAAACATGATAAACAAAAAGTATTTTCGTAATAGTCAATATCTTACGGTGGGTTTTAATTTGCATTTTTTAGATAATTCAAAGCTTACAAGTAAATACACATGTTAGTTCTACCGTGAAAGGAAATATTTTCAGATTTATGACCCATTTTCACATGACAGAAACAAAGGTAGTAATTGTAGGAAATACTCCCTCACGTAAGGCAATAGATTCTGGATATTTTCTACATTGTGCAAATGCCAAGGCAACAGAAGTTACGCTGGCACATTTAGCTTATGAAATGAATCTTGCTTGCAACTTTATTGGGAATAGTAACTCAATAAAGATTACAAATGAGGAACTAGCCGAACATCAACGCAAAAACGATCTAAGCGGCTGGATAGAGCAAGGTAGGCTAAATTACTTTATTTTTGATACCAGCTGTCCGCAAGTTAAAGTTTTGTTTTTTAGGTGTCCTGCTCTTCAATCATATGCCAACATACCGGGATAAAATTTGGGCCCGTTTTACAGACCATCTGCTCACAATTCTTAGTGTGAACTGTAAGCATTTAGTGTTTATTCTTGTTGGAAGTTTGGCAAGAGCTAAACGAACAAATATACGCAATCAGGTAATTAACATGAAATTGAACGGATGTAAATTTTGATGACTGTTGTCAAACTGTAGTTTGCATATATATTTTAAGGACCGGCATTTGATACTTGAAGTTTATCATCCTACGGCTTGTGATCAAAAAAGTGAGTACTCAAGGTGGAGAAACGTGTTGCCCCTTTTGAACGCTAACTACTTCCTATATCAGGCTAATGGCAGCCGAAGCAAGATTGTTGACTGGAACAGCGTTTCAGGCGTTTGTGCGCTCCGCGAAGAAAGAGAAAATGGGTTTAAGCGGTTTTTTAAAAAAGCGAAAGCATCAAAAGTATTTTCATGCAACGGAAAATCTTTGAAGGTAGTGCGCGCATCTCCACCCTGGGGTTTTTTAAAACTTTTACCGCACCCTCTTGAATAGAACCTCTTAGCACAAAACATAAATGCCTAACTTAGTAATTTTTTGACTAATTGGCTGCACAGTACATAAAAACGAATGTCAATTCAAAACTTAATTTGGCCGGCTAAATAATATGTGTACTGTGTATACATTTTGTACTGTAGCCGGTAATCACAATGCCTTATCGTCTGTCATTTCAGCAACGGAAAATCTTTGAAGGTAGTGCGCGCATCTCCACCCTGGGGTTTTTTGAAACTTTTACCGCACCCTCTTGAATAGAACCTCTTAGCACAAAACATAAATGCCTGACTTATTAATTTTTTGACTAATTCGCTACATAGTACATAAAAACGAATGTCAATACAAAATTTAATTTGGCTGGTTAAATAATATGTGTACTGTGTATACATTTTGTACTGTAGCCAGTAATCACAATGCCTTATCGTCTGTCATGTCATGATTATTACTAAATGCATATCTGGTTGCTGTTTCAGGCAAAAATATGGTGATTATAAGTTTGCTGATAAAATTAAACCAAAAATAATTCATACTATATAGTTAAATGGTTTTATAAATTATACGTTTCATTTAGAGTCACATTTGCACGGACATCATACACGATTTAGTCCGTCAATAAGTTGCAATAAAATTGTAAAATGTAATCTTTGATAAGCAAAGTTATTATCTCACCAGAGTGAATAAGATTTTTTTTCACTGCTGCTAATTAGCTTGCTAAAACAATGAACTAAACATGGTCCGATAAGGCAAAACATATGTTTAATCTATTTATCTGCTATCAGTGTTTAAATTCGGCTTATGACATATTTAGTTGGCATTTAGCTAGCTCGCTAAATTGCATAAAATTTTTTTCACTGCTGCTAATTAGCTTGCTAAAACAATGAACTAAACATGGTCCGATAAGACAAAACACATGTTTAATCTATTTATCTGCTATCAGTGTTTAAATTCGGCTTATGACATATTTAGCTGGCATTTAGCTAGCTCGCTAAATTGCATAAATGCATTGTTTCTTCTCTTTGAGCACTTCGAGCTATGTCATTTTTGACAAAATGTGATTTACATTTGGCGACATACTTTCGATAGTCGCGCCATTGCTGATGAAAGCTTTAACAATTTCTTGAATGGCAACGTTTTTGAAAAGTACAAGCACACGAAAAACACTTTATTTTCATAATGATAAATGAGATGACGCGGAGTATATTTAAAATAAAAATAGAATAAAAACACTTTATTTTCAGAAGTTTACGTTCGACTTTTTAACAACAAACGTGATAAAAGGATAAACGTGTTGTACTTTTTATAGCCAGGGGCACGCTGGTATATCCCGTATGCAAAACAGATGACTCGTCACCAAAACCCGCAAAGCGTCATACGTTAAATTCAGCAATTTGTCAAATTGATTTATTTGAGCAACTGCACACTAAATGGTAGCTGGCGTAATAGTGACGCAAATATACTCATGTGCTCATACGTAACTATGCTCACCAGTACTCGTTTTTATCATTGTGCAATTATCAACCATCAATGTACAAAACATATGTGTGTTTGTGGTGGTGTATGGAGACACCAAATTAGGTTACAAAATTTCGAGAAAATTTGAGGTCAAAAGGTCAAATTTTTGAAAAGTGCTACATTTTGCATAATTATTATTTTCAACTTATAAATAGGTCTAAAACAAACAACTGTAACGAAAACACTATGATCGTAACGCTTCATAACTTTGTGTTATGACCGTTTGAAGTTTGAAAACAGTAGTTTTCTCGGAAACTATAAGAAAAATTCGACTGTAATTTCACAGATATATTACTGGTGCAATACTACATTCATTTAGCAGCAAGCATCTTTATCCTGACTTGAAAGGCACTGGTTTGTCATGATTTATAATAACATTACTGAAAAATCATTGTTTTTGGTTACCATTTATTACCTTTTTCTCGTAGTTTTGTTATTCACCTGCTGACGATTGACGTTTCAACCGAAACTTGTAAGTTAACAAAGACGATTTTCAATAAAAAAACTGCGCTTCACCTAATTCTACAGCACTACGGTGAATTCTTTCAAACTTACTTAAAATCATTGATACACAAAAAAATTTTTAATATGGAAACAGGGATATGGTACATCTTACATTTTTGCAAAGATATATTTTCTGTTCATCTTCAGTTTTTGTAATCTGTGTATTATTCTATGAAAATAATAGTTTCAGAATTTTGCATGTAAAACCCATAATTGTTGCCACGCTCTGCTGAAAAAACAAATTCTGACAATTTACACATTTATGCTGCCGTCGTGAAATTAATGAATAAAAATTTTAGGCACCTGTCTGTTGATGTATTGAAGCAGTAAGCTTAATGGTTCAAACAATAATCCAATTTTTAGCATCAGTGTGCAGAGAATGCAGCGGATGTTGGCATTGGCAACTGACGTCAGCCAGTTACGGCCGTCTTGACAAACACACACAAAGAAGTTAGCACGCACGTTATTCTCTGAAGTATTAGTTCCACGAATACATCAGGTTCATATAAAAGACAGCTTCTCTGCTAGTTGATATATTAGTAATTTACCTTTCGGCAGGAAAGCAGTTAGAAATTGGAGCAGCCAAAGTCAACTCAGTTCTATAACTACTTTTCCATCCTAAACAACACTTATGGCCAACCTCATTATAGCACTCGTTGTTGCCAGTTTCTTCGTAATATTTTTCGGAGACGCTTCACAAAAATGGGGGGGACCAAGGCACTGCCTCGTAGCTGACGAAGGTTCACTTGAAATTAAACCGCCCGCAGGAAACTTGACTCCCTTTCCGGGTTATAAACCATGTTGTAAGAAATATCTCAAGAATCCACAGAAGCAGAATAAAATATAAAACACCACTTAAATAATTTGTCTTATTACGGTTCATAGCTCCATACGAACCTGGGGGCGAATTTCGACTAGAAGGATGTGGCCCCACTGGTCCCTGCAAAATCTCAGCAGCCAAAGAAAAGCTCCAGGCAGAACTTGAATTCACTTCTCCAAAAAACTTTGAGGAGCTTGAACTCAATATTTTATTTCTACCAGAGCATAGTAAAGCCGATGTGAAGCAACTAATTAGTGTTCCCAACAGCACTGTTAAGGCTGGTAATAACTACACAATAAGTTTTATTGTCATCGTTGGCCGGGATCCGGATTGTGCAGGGCTAATAAATAGTGGTATTCTTGGTCTTTTTGGTTATATGGGAGAAGAAAAGGACAGGCTTCTCTGCGCAACGTGGTAGTTTACGTTTATCCAAATCCATTTCCACATATATAAATTATCATTTAAATTTATATTGCATCTTGTCTAATAAAAGTTTGCAGTACATTATATAGCATAAACATTTTAAGGCAAATTTAACTCACTGAAAATTTAAATTAAATATCTTTATCACTCCGGAAAGAATCGGAAATAATTTTAGTACTACGAATTTTCATCCAACCATATAATCGAAAGTCTGAGACAAAAAACTTATCTTCACATTTTCAAGTATGCTTAAAAACCTGAAAGACATAGATTTTAACACCTACGCACTTAATTATTGTAATTATTACTTAAATCATCCTGCCCGCATGGTACGATTATTTTTTTACGTTGTGCCAATTAATTTTTAATGTTTAGATCATCAACAGCTTGACATCATTATCACAACCATAACAACACGGTGCAATCACCTCATTAGCAAAAGCAGAAGTAGACAACGAGCTTGTGCGGTCTTGTTATTGCGCTCAATAAATAAGCATAAAACAAAGCTCAGGAATCCCATTTATGTAAACTAAACTTATACCAACATTTTTTTTAAATTTTTAGACAAATTTCAAACGTACTCCGTGTCTGCGTGTCTATATTGTCAAAGGTAACTATTTTTACACATGTGGTTAGATGTTTTAATATTGCTTTTTGCTTTATTTATAATATCACTATTACAAATCTTACCAACAGTTTAGTACAAGCAACACTAAAGACTAAAGGCATAAAGGTAAGTGATCTTATCCACAATATTCCATTACGACTTTGCTAGAAACTTGGTTGCTATGAGACAATCTAACGGTAAATAAAATGTGGAGCAATAGTTATACAGCAAATTGAGTTCAGGGATTATTTTAATACACTACTAGTGCCTTTTTCAAATACTCACGGCAGTGCCGACATGGAATGTGTGACAAAGTTACCCTGGTTAATAAAAATATTTACTCTCTCCTCGGACAATAAATGTATTTGTTAGAGACGTTCTATATTTAGTTTTGATCTATATTCAGTCTAGTACCAGTGGAACAAATTTGTACAACCGGTTATACGAATTAATACCACCGGTGGTACGAATTTGTACCACCGCAAGTGGTACAAATTTATACCACCGGTGGTACAAATTCGTATAACCGGTTGTACAAATTTGTACCACCGCAAAATAATATAAAATAAATATTTCAGGTGGTACGAATTTATACCACCGGTGGTACTAATTATTTACCACCTGAAATATTTGTTTTGTTATACGGTGGTACAAATTTGTACAACCGGTTATACAAACTTATACCACCAGTGGTACGAATTTGTACCACCACATATATATATAAACATACATACTTTATTCGAAAATACTATCCAAATCATAGCAAAAAAATACTGAAAGTTAGCAAAAGAATCAGAAAAAATGCCAAATTTTCTGATACCACACTCAAGAAGTAAAAGTTTGTAGCTTTCGTTTTATATGATTTCTTAGATTTTGTCAGTTTTAATGCTTCAAAAAATCGTAGTAAAAAAAGTTCCTGGTAGACTTTTTTAATTTTTATCTCAGAAAATTGCAAATTTTTCATACTTTTTGAATCTCTAACGTAAAACATGCGAGCTCAATATTAGATAATCAAAAAAGCTTATTTACTACAAATTTAATGCAAAAATAGAACAAAAATGTTTATACAGGACACATTTCATGAGCCATTCACAATTCATAATTGCGAGTGGAGTGAGTGCGTCAACGTCAAGGACGCGTGTTTTACTTTATATTGTTGTAGTTGTATTGTTAATTGCTGCAAAAAAATATGCTTTTATTTGTTGCATTTGATACGGGAATTTTCTTTGCTCTGATCATTTTTATCTTGATTTTCATATTCATACCTGTTTCATGAGTACTTATTTTCGATAAAACTGACAAACAATTACTAGTGGAATCAATTTGCGATAAAATGTGAGTCTATTGTTGTTGGGATTATTTTTAAAATTTATAAACAATTTATTCATGCATGTATTACATCATTGTTTT
>JAHZMZ010000397.1:0-10570 GCA_027743805.1 Lepidocyrtoides sp. E14
ATGCAAACACGATTTTTTGTTTATTTCAAAACATCAGCTCTGTAAATTCCATAAACCAAGTGGACAGAAGGTCTATGAATTTTCGTTCATTTGATTTTAACGGAGAAAACATCACATCAAAGCATTTCAGCACTAGTAGATTTAAGCATAGTTTTTCTGGAGGCTATTTTTAGTCATTCAATATAGTAATATATATCTGTTGTTTATCTGTTTTGTTGGAAGTCAAAAACCTTCAAAGGAAGTTCTTTTTGTCAGATGACATGTTTTCATTGAATGCGCTGTGGAATGGAGTGTAAAGTGCTGATTAAGGTTGCAGTGAATAAACTATATTTGCTAAATATGAAACAATGAGCTCGTCTGTTTCCTCTGTTATTTATTTTATTTCTGGTGAAGTACCACTTTTTTATCAATCCTGTCTTTCACATTACTAACAAATAACCTTTTGTCTTTGTACCCTCGTCCTTCCTGCAACCCAGTACATTTTTAACACATTAAAACATTCAAATACTCATTAGTTAAGGTAGTAGCATAATACTATTAGATAAAAGTTTATTATGTCATGCCAAACCAAAGTTCCAGGATGACATCTAAAAACACAAAAATATTTGCAAATTTGGGCAACTTGACACAGTTCCAAATCCAAATGCTTTAAAAGCACGACATAATTAGTATTATTATACTTCGGATGTACCACACCAAGTATCGTATCTTTAAAGTGCTATAATGACTCCACTACTCCATCTAAACGTATATATACAGTAACTTGACGTCAGGAGACATAGTTTCTCTGATTATCACAACATTCACAACTCCAAGTTACTTTTTCTATGCTCCCTTAAAAGTTTTTGGTCAAAGCCTGAAATACATACGCGGGGGACTTGCTTAAAGATAATAGCTAGCTGGTGGCTGGAAAGAAATTTCATGGCCTTGTTTAGCTTTCCTTTCTTGTCCTATTAACTTTAACTTTAAACTTTTTAATGGTGATGAGATTCGTGGAAAACAGTTGTTGTTGTATGTACATATTTACAATAATTAACAGTAAAAAGTAAATTTGAAAGTCAGTGCAAAACCTTAATTGTAAAGCAGTAACCTACGAGTTACTCGTATGCGATAGGTTAGATATCTTTGGGGTGTACTACATTACCTGGAGCACCCTGCCCTATAATACATACATACACACAACTCGTATGCAGTAACCCATACTTTCCAGTATTACAGGTAAAATACTGTAAAAATGCGCGAGATATTTATATTTTACCAAAATGCATCAATGTATTCATTTACCATCACTTACTTTTTCGTTTGAGCTAGACCCCTTTGGCCTAGACAGTTGCAAATCAATAATGAAACCTCTCACTGTAGTGTTCGCGATCAAAACACCACACCACTATTTATAGCCAGACTGACAGATGGGCATGTCTAACCGTAAGTGAACAGTGCAACTCCAACCAAATGAATGAAACCAATTTCTAAGCAAGGTTTCGGGAGAAGAGACATGCAAAAAGTCTGCACTACAACATGACAAGTAGCCTAGATTTTACTTTCCGCACACCGGAAGGGAAAATTGGAATGGTGGTAAGTGGTAAAGCCACAGAGGGACTCTTGAACAAAACTGAAATTTTACTGAACATACGACAAACATACATAACGTTTATCTACATGAAAAAGGGTGGTGAATTTTTCTAGAACTAAGAAGTTTTGATAAACAAATTGAAGTGTCTGTTCTGATTTAAAATTGAAAAACAGATCAAAAACATTAATTCTCATCCATCGCCAGGACAGGATATTATAAGTATTACCGTATTACATTGTATGTATTTCTTTCTTTGATTTCAGTTTCTGGCGGGGAGATAAATACTAAAACTATGAATAGTTAAAATGTGTGTATTGCTATGAAATAGTGCTGTCGGTCTGAAAAACCCTGTAGTTTTAGTTTAACTTTTGTTTCAAAAACACAAAAAATACAAAGAAACGGTTGAATATGGTACATTTCTTTGCGAGCTAAAAATGCAAGTCAATGAATATATGTCAACTTTGGAATTTGTGCTAGGCGAAGCGAGGTTTGCATCATAATATAGGTATTAGGTATGTGATTTGTACAGCTAGGTTTCAGGGAAGCGCTTTTCCAAAAACTCACTTGGGACGCAGATGAATAATGACAATGTAGGGATATGAAAATAGCGATTTTTTGGGGTACACCTAACAGCAACAGTTCGCTACACGTCTTACAAGTTTGTAGATCAACAATTCAAATCATTTTCGTGTACGTGCCTAATTTGGAAATCCCAAATTCGTCAGTGACTAAGCAAAAGAGAAAAAAATATACAGCAAAAACTTATTTCATTAGTAGTGACTACTCAAAGACAGAATATTCATGAGCTATGAGTAAACTAAATGTAAATTTTATCGTAATGAAGTTTAACTGTTTTGTATGTTGTCAGCATATAAAGCTTGCTTAAAAATAACTGATTGTACCTAACTTTTGCCATTAGAAGATTTATTAAAAACCATCAGGCGCAGGCGACATAGATTACCCGCCAACACATTCAACGTCTACGCTTATGTTTGAGTACAGCATCCACCACCACCATATTATGATAGAAAAACTTCTTCTTAATAGCTTTCTGTACAATTCTTTCAAGGATAAGCAAATGTGATTCATCTTACGGAGAAAATGTAACTTGCACGTGGCAGTGAAAGCCGCAGGTGGGTGGATGTGTGTATCTATATCCGTGTAAAATATTGAACCATTAAACTTATTAGAATGTGATGATAATCCTACAAAACTTTATCAGTGAGACAGAAAAGTGCTTTTATCACCATTACTCTGATGATATTAAATCATACTACTGACTACTACACTTTTATTTGTAGCACTGCAGACTAGTAAAAAAGAGAGGGAGAACTACAATCACAATGTGATGAAATACATAAAAAAACATGAAAACATTATACATAAACGTATAAGCTGGTGGTGACGCTGACAAAGCTTTTAGAAACGTGTGCCCTTGGGCTTCATCCACTAACTTATTTACTTCAGTATTTTTCGTTGTCGCTATCTATCATAGAGTAATTCAGCTCTCAAGTCCTCAACTTTTGTACAATGGAAAAATGGTAGTTATATGTATATATATTTACCCATAAATACTAAAAATACATATTTACTTTACAATGAATAGATTTTTTTTTTCGGTTGAAAACTTTAGTGGAATTATATATAAGTTAACATTTTTGTAATCAGCAAAGTAAGAACAACGATATTTCCCTAATTAAGGAATTTTCGTAGCAGTGACACTACGAGGTCACGGATATTTTCAGATTTCAGTCATGAACCTTGTCGTTTTTATAGCACAACCAGGAAACTTTTCCACATCTTTTGTTGTATTTACAACAGAGGTATTTGGGACATGTACAAAATTACGAAACTATTTATACTACACCCATCGCAAGTTGCTTTGGGTTTACTCAAAACTCCATTTGGAAGAGTAGTAGTAGTGAAAAACTTTCTTCGCTGCTAATAATAATCACATTAATAATAATCATTATTATTGTTATTACGATGCAGTGCACAAAATTTTGCGCACGAAAACCGCAATACAAGTTTTACAAAGACTTCTTGGAAAGCTTCAGTTTGGTCGTTGAAAGGAAATGGAAAACGAAAAGAGAGAGAAAGACAGTATAGTTCAGAACCATGAAAAGAAAGAAGCAACCATGATGAGAAGAGACACATACCTATATTATTATTTTCCGTACAAAAAGTCAACACATTGTGCTGCACTATGTTTATATGTAGATATTATCAAAAAGTCAAATCAAGCTTGAGGTATGTATATATTGTATCATAACTGTTCTTTCAAAGTTGAATTATTGCGCACGAAAGGAAAGATCTTCGAAGGAAAACATCTTTAGAGGAAACTATACAACTACATGAACTCGAATTGGTTAACTAAACTTTCTAGGACCGTCTTTTTAATGATCACATAACAACTTTACAAATTTATTAGTATGAGAATTACTACAAACTATACCGAGATGCTAAGGAAAATTCCAAAATTCGTTTTTAAATAACCATATACAGATTCAGAAACAAATACATGCAGCATCAGTCTAGTCTATTCCAGTTTACTGTAAGGCTTAGAGTCTAAGCATAGAAACTTTTAGACTTGTGATAAGCTCGTAGTCGTGCCCGTGCTAGTAAAAAAAACTTGTTTTTTCTCCTCTCTAGCAGTATTTTTATTTTCCTGTACTTCAAAGAAATCACATAATGATTATGGAGAGAAGATAATGCACTACTCCAGTTTAGCGATGATAAACGAATGTAGCAATCATATTTTCTTTTCTTGTAAAATATGGTCTCAAGGGCTATATAGTATTTATCGAACCATACCTTGGCTCATTTGGCTGCTGCGGCTGAAGTGTTTTTGAATCAATGGAGTGGCTTGACTTATTTGTGTGGCATTCTGTTTGCTTGTATTATTTATTGCTAAATAATGATGAACGGCTATATGTATGGCTATCGTATAAGTAAACGTGCCACTCATCGGTTTTCAAGACGCCATTGGCTAGTCTCCAAAGCAGTCCATGAATTGATTCCCCAAAGGTAAAAGTTTTCCTTGGCCAAAACGATACTTGAGAAAATATGAAATGGGCAAATTTTGGATATCTAGGTGGAGGCATGAGAGTACAAGTGCAATTATGGATGTACGGACATATATCTTCACTTTTAGAAAAGTAGGTTTATTTTCTTCACGTGCCGGGAATCACATGAATGAAAACTTTACTGGAATGTCTTTCTATTTATATGCATATTACTTACGCTTTGATCCGTTAAAAGGGGTACGAAAAGAACTCCCTTTGAAATATGTAGCACGTAGTATGCATAAATATCCAAAGCAAAAATATATTGACTTTGGAGTACATATTTCTGAGGTACATCAATGTACATTGTAACTCTTCACTCCTCCTGCTACTTAATAAATCTACTGCCGAAAGAAAATGGCTTTTATTTAAGTCCATCTAAGTTTGTCATTTGTGATGGGGAGGATGATCATACGCACTAGTAAAAGTATTTTATCTGTAAACGCTTTTGCTCAAACCAATCGACAAGAGATGCTTCTTTCCTCTGCTGAAACAATAATACTATGCAATAATATCTATTACGCACGCAACTTTACTCATCTTCATTTTACGCGTTTTTTGTGCCTACGCAAAGGTATTCATCTTGACTATAAATTTTATTTTATCCGTTTGTGCCTTTTATCTGAAAACTTTGCTACAATATAAACGGATGAAAACTGTCAGCAATGCAATATCATAATATCTTATTGTATGACACCGATCCATAATAATCCTTGCAAGATGAAACTTGTTATCGTATAACTTTTTGTTATGTATTTTTTCTGTTTATAAATATATATAACAGGTATGTACGTCTGCATATCATCATTTACACGAAGGTAATTTACTACCCCATTCACACTGGATACGAATTGTTGGATGCGTACTCATAAAAATAGAGTTTCCCACGACGCACAAAATCTTCATCACATAGTGTTTGAATATTACAAAACGTGGGTATAAGATTCCCGGGGAATAAGGGAGAATAAGTTGAGCTTAGAGGAATATTATTTAACTCTAATAAGTTGAGAGTTAAAATGTTTAATAACTTTCCGAGGAGACTCCTCGGAGGAATGCAACAACATCGAAATTGTGATATTGTGATGTAGTGTGGTACAAGTAAGTGTTAAATAAGATGGTGCTTTTGAGCTTTTCTATGGCTTTCTTTTGTTAGGAAGATAAGACCAGGCCACGCCCACATAATATTGTATTGAAGTCGATAGCAGTAAGAAGATCCTTCATTGGCACGAAGCGAACTATACCATCTGTAAAATCTACTTTCACGAAGCTTTACTTAAATTTACTTATGCCATTGTATTTTTCTCGCTCAAAATTAAAGAACTGTTTTCCTTGAATGAAAATTGGTATACATGCATCCCTAGAAGAGCTAAAAGAAACATGCAACGACTGAGAACAACAAGATATTTGAGTACAATGCAAGAATCTCATTGTGCCCCATAGCAGTTTCACCTACTAGACATGACACGATAATATGGATCATACATTTCAAGATTTTCTTACAATAATCAACAATATCAGTAAAAACTTGAAAAATGCAAGACCTCGAATTGGTAGTAAAAATATAAATACCTATGCGTGGCAATCTGACTGAACTGAATTTCCACTTGATATTCGGTGGTAGTGGTGGTATAACCATGTATTTAGTACGGGAATTGGAACAGAAAACGTACATAGGTACATATTAAAAGAGGAAGCGAGATAATACAAGCAGCCAATATCTTAACAAACATAAACATATTTGTAGTACTTTTGCTCTTTTCCCTTTAGATATACAAACACACAGACGTATTGGTAAGTGCACATTTTGAGAAGATAAACACCACCGGCCCAAATTGGGTTCTCAAAAAGGTTTATATTTTTTCTTTATTCTTTTGCCCTTTAGCTTTCATTTCACTTTTCCTCATTGTGTCAAAGGAATTTCACTATCTTTTCTCGAGTTTCTTTCAGTGATCGACCTTAACTGTTCAGATTTTATTGATTGGCCTTTTACTTGATGACGATAATGTACACAACCAAAGAGAGAAAAACGAGCAAAGACTTGTTATTCATAAGTATTTCACGCGGCTGGACCATTGAACGATTTTACAAGTTTTCACATTGCTAGATACAATGGTCTTTCAGATAAAATGCAACCTTTTATTTGCGGCTCAGTTTCGCCTAAAAGACCCGTGTCTTCGCCATTAAATATGTTTGTGGGCAAAGAGAAAAGTAGCATTGAATTGTGAAAAGGGAAAATACAGATAGTATGAGAGAAAAGTATGCGTAGTTATTCTATCGGAAAGCAAATCTTGTTCCGATTTGCTTGGACATAAAGAAAAATAACTTTACTTACTTGTCTCTTCAAACCTGTGTTTCTCCAAAGACATTTTTTCTTCGATGCATTCTTTGCTCTTGGCCGAAATGATTTGAGTTTTAGCAGGAAAGAACCAATAAGTAGCAAATATCAAATCGATTCCGTTTGTGGTTCCATTCAGTGGTTTAGCCAGGGTACCTAGAGAAAATAGAAAGCACAGAACAAGAACCGATATAAGGTAAATACAGAAGTGATGAGGTAGAAATAGCTTGCAATGGTTTTCTTCCTACTTTTCTTTTTACAAATGATTAATGATACAAGGAGGGCCCATGTAATTGTGAGATGTACGTAGAATGTGGTATGTTTGTTGTATGAAACTATTGGGGAAAAAAGTTTCAATGAAGTCTACTTTGTAATTAAATTAAATCTTAAAATATGCATGCTATTTAAAACTAACCGGTGACGTAACCAAAAACTGCTACATGTGCAATTGTTTTGTGTGCTAGTGGTCTTTCCTAACAAACACGCACACAACATAGCTACGTACATGCTCATTTAATCTTTGTGTCCCATTTATACCCGCTGTACAAATAAAACCATGCAGATAAGCATGAACAGTATAAGTAGTAAATATTTGTAATCAAACCTGTTGATATCAGTCTCTGAAGTCTGCCGCCAGCGTCATGAGGTCCTATGTGACGACGTTTTCTGCGAGTTGACATAAAATGGCCATCATTTCTTTGTGCAAAATTGCTGTTGTCATAATATCCTGCGGGTTGCCCACTCCAAGCTGGACTTCCATGCTGTCTGCTATGGCCCCTGTCTTGTTGGAGCAGGCGATAACGTTGTTGCTGTTCAACTTCTTTTTGCATAAGATGTCTTTCTTGTTCCAGCATTCTTTCACTGTCATTATCCGTGCCAAACCGATTGACCGAAGATCGCAGTTGTGGCTCAATACTTTCTCGTATGCCGACAACAGCTTCCGCGTAACTATTTTCCGGATACATTTGTTCATGGCGACTGCTTCTAATATTTTGTTGGCTGCCTTTATGGGCATTGTTCATGAAACTAGCTACACGGTTGATCGGTCTACTTGCTGCACCGCTTCTTTTTTCATAAGGGTCAATAACCGAAGAACGCAAATACTTACTGCCGCTATTGTCAACCATACTGTCATCCGGAATAGCACCATTGTTGTTGCCACCAGTATCATCTCTATCCACATTATTGTAGTAGTTGGGCCATAATTCACCGGGAAATATTTCTCCAGACTTGTCTCGAGAAGACGATGCTATGACGGCGGCAGCTGCTGCAGAGTCAACGGAGCGAATACCATCCAATGGAACCATATCATTTGCCGTGTCCATTGAATTTACCGGAGGAGCAAGCAATACAGTTCCAGAGGACGTCATAGAATTGCTACTACTTCCATGATGATTGTGATGTTGATTTACATTCCCAGGAAGCCCTTGATACTGACGGCGATTAAGGTTAATATTTAGGTTACCACCAAGACCATCATCATTCCCATTACTCATTCCAACAGCAACCTCAGCATCTGATACTGGCACGATAGGAGCAAGACTTCCGTCAACATTACCACCATTGCCAACAACAATAGATGCTGGACCGCCACCATTAACAACCACATTTCCAACGTAGTTCCCGTGCTTTCTAACTGTATGATACATTGGGTATTTCACTTCCTCTGTCATTTCAGGCTGCGATGAGAGGTCATATATATTTGACGCAACACCCAAGGGGTAGCCATAAACATTTCCAGATGAAACAGCACCAGGCATCATTGCCGATGCTGGATAGCTGGGAATTGTTTCAGGAACGACATCTTGGCCTCCCATCAGTTTAAATGGTTGCTGCTGTTGAGATGATGACGTCTCCTGCTGTTGTTGCTGGTCAAAATATTGCCACATTTCGGGATGCAATTGCAAATAGGCCTGGCCTTGATGTGAGGTGTCCACCGTGTTATTATACTCGGATGATTCACGTTCCTCTGTATAAATAAATACCAGATAGTTGCAAACTTGTTGGATTTTCGGTGATACGGAGAAAATACACCACAATAACTATTACTGCGAAAGGATCATTTCTCTTTTACATACATAACTCAACGTACGTATTTATATGGTCAGTTTAATGACACATACATCCGCTCATACTGTGCACTACAAACACATTTTGGATGTATGTACTTTGATTGTCCTTCATTTTTTGGGCAGTAATTAAGTGTTGCTATTTTTCTAATGGTATAATGGCCTCGGTAATATTCACACGGTATGATAAGACTGAAGCTGGCAGTTCATAAACTGATAAAAACATGATGATGATGATAAGTGATAATCGCTTTATTACATAATATACGTATCACCATCATTATTTCCTTCAATCTGCTTGATAATAACAAAACAAACGCAGACATTAGTTTTTGCCAATCGCTAGTATCACAAATAAATGCTACGTTAATCTCGTCGATAAATTTATATACCTATATTAAATGGTTGCCGTACATCTTTATTACTGGCAATCTTCAAACAAGCCAGAACAATGTATTTTTTTTAAACCTGTAAGGAGTCCTTTCTATAAGGACATGGTTTTGACATTTCTGTTCGGGAGACATCAGAAATGTACAGACCTAACAGTTTGCTTTTGGCATGAAGTGAAACTATGAATGTTTTCTCGTTCATCGTTTATTATTTCAATTCACTAACAACATTCCTCTTTTATCTCATGACGCACTACTCCAAACGACAAAACTCTATTCTTTCATTCGGCAGGTTTACCCTACCATGCCACTTTTTCTTTTCGTAGCTTTCACGGACATATTTTTGTACTTTCTCCTGCCAACGCGTCACACAAGGAAACAAACCAAGCAGCTGCAGACTAAGTCCACCAAGTCTACTTTCCAACTCTTCTTTTCTTTTCATACAACAACGCAACATCCTTGCATATTAATATTCTTGCCCATTTTTCTCTCATATTTACAAAATATATATTTAATTTAGATAAAATATAATATATAAGATCCATACAATAATATAATATTACTTTTATAATGGAAACTGCATGATCCCATTTATGTACTTTTTCTTCAAACTTGCAAATAAGAAAGAAATTGTGAAGAAAATTCAATGAAGTAAAAAAATATGTTGTTGGTAATGGGTGAAAAGGATACCCTGCAGCTGTCGATGACAACTAACAAAAGATCCTTCTATTATAATACAATAATATAATATTACTTTTATAATGGAAACTGCATGATCCCATTTATGTACTTTTTCTTCAAACTTGCAAATAAGAAAGAATTGTGAAGAAAATTCAATGAAGTAAAAAAAATATGTTGTTGGTAGTGGGTGAAAAGGATACCCTGCAGCTGTCGATGACAACTAACAAAAGATCCTTCTATTATTGACAACCATTCTCCTTGGAATGAAGATTCATAAATTATATAGACAGGGAGTAAATATTGCGTCTGTGGTATAGTACTCGAAGCCATACAATATTTAGCAGCGCTTGAAGCTTAGAAGTACCAACCCTGCCAAATATTAGAAGTAATAATAGTAATTATTATAATAATAGTAGAAATAAAATGCGGATGAAAGTGAAATGGAAGGAAATGGCTCT
>JAHZMZ010000398.1:0-13335 GCA_027743805.1 Lepidocyrtoides sp. E14
GTTGACATTTTTCTCATCTGAGTGAGCGTAGAAAGCCTTGGCCACCACTTGTGAAAGTAAAATCATGCATGGCCTTTGGTCACAAAAACTATTAAAATTGCCTGTATATCAAATGATACACTTTGTGCTTACATATATACAACAACGGTTGTGTTATAATATTCTACGTATGCTTGCCCCAATTTTTGTTTGACTTTCAAATGCTAACCGTAGGAAACCGTGAGAATAATAATATGACGTGTTTATACTCTACTGCTTTGTACGTTTGTACCATCTTTTTGAGCGCCGTCTGTTTAAAATTTGATCAACATTATAGCCCCACTTAAGATGATAAGAGAAAAACCAGATTACTGCCGGAAATTTTTATTGAAGAAGGGCCCAGGTTTTGCTTGGTGAATGTCGTACATAATCTGTGATTTATTTGAATAAATATGCAATTTTTCTGCTCATTTCAACATTTTTTCACCATATTTTACATATCTAATTTACTTAGGTTGTCGACATGTGTTTGAAGAGTGATTATGGAACCAAGAAGAAAAGTTATAAATGCATCAAAGAAAATCAAACTGTAATAAAAAGAGAAAGTAGTCATGCGGGCTTTATTCAGCAGTGAAGAAAATAAAGGATTTTACACATCTCCGAAAAGTAAACCGAGAAAATGAAGAAAACTGAATAAGAGAAGAAGGGGTTAAATAATAATACAATACACCGTTTTAAACTTTAGTTCTTGTGAAATAAGTACTACTAGACAAGACGATACAAAATGTGATGCTATACTTCCCACAATGGAAAAGAAAGATTCGGTTCTTTTGTTGTTTGTATGAACTATGAACCAAAGGGAAGATTCCTCCATTTCAGTACGATTTACTTACTCGGGTGTGCACATTGACTTTCTCCCGCTGAAATGTCCAGGCAAAGAATGAGATCACATAAACAAACTAGTTTGCCTGTGAATAAATGTGCAGAGTAATGTCTACTGTATTCCTATCGAGGAAATTTTTACAAAGAAAACGGCAAAGAGAAGAGAGAAAAAAGTTTCAAACTAACACAAACCACCATCATTTTCACCACCATGTATAGGTTGTATACTCAAACTCTCATCATTATCAATGATTGTTAAGCTCGCATCCCCACCGACTTTACTCATGCATTTGTAAGTACCTTCATACGTACCCACACACTGTTTCTCTTTAGATGGGTAGGTATGTACAACTCTTACTTTTCTTTCTTTAGCATATTATGTGCAACTTATGTAGAATGTGGGCTGTTTTCTTCAAAACCCCGTTCGTTTTACTGGACAGCACTAACTTGTTATTAGTCACCATGATCATCTCAAAGCGTTACCGATGACCGTATATCTAACCTTCCATTCACACAATACACTATACACATAATCTATTAAAGCTAAGTACATGCAAAGGAACGGCACAAGCGACTTGAGTGAGCAAGTGGAAAAAAGGGGAAATCGCCATTTCTTTTCTGTCCATCCCTTGGGAATTTAGTTGAACCAAGAAAATGAATAGCACCTTGTTCTTTTATATAAATTAAATTGAATTTCCCCATATGCCTTGTGTACGCTGCATTGAGCTCGGAGATTGCTTGCTTTTTCCACTGAAAAAGAAACATAAAGACAGCAAGCCGCCATGAATGAATAGAAAAGAAATAAAGGAAAGTGAATTGCTTATTTACTCTGTGGAAATGAGTAAAAGCTCACGCAAGGCAAAAAAAAAACTCTTTCGTTCGTTTTTTTTTCTCAGAACAAACCTGAGGAAAGTGTAAATGTTCTCTTGATTTCGTTTTTGCAGGGAAATATACATTTTTTTGTTATTTTAATCTTGCAATGTAGTAAAAACTGGTGGTCACTCGAATAATAAGTATAGTGTACACTTATGTAGTACAAACTTTTAGGTCACAGTTACTTTAATAAAGGTGATATTATTATCGCTGCCTCAAATGTGTAAAGTCTGTAGTGGGAAATAGCGCAAAGGGAAATGCAATCTAATAAATATGCAGTACTTTGTTAGACCCAGGTCCAGTGAGCGGGAGATGGATGACCAAAGCAATCCAGAACCAAAAGTAGTAACCGTGTATAGAGTCGGTCATCTCTCACCTTTTATCCATTTACGTACGTCTTATGGCGTTATTCTACATACAAAACCAAATGTGTATTAGCTAACCCCTTTCACATTTTCATTCTTCTTCCCATTTTATGCCCAAGTAGAATACTTAAGTACATTATAATCCACTTTAGGTAAGTTCTAATGTACGCACACAAACTCACGGTATAATGCGTATCGAATGATTCCCATATATCCACTTTTTTCGACAGATCAGAAACATTATTTTCCGATTTTTTGTACAAAAAAATGCATGACAAGGGAAAGGGGTGCGATATGCGACTTTTCTTGTCTGCGTATTCTCGTAACAGTACACATTTCGGTATACGGTAGCAAACAACAGCGGCCGGAGAAGTTTAATAATAATATTATGCATCATGTGCTCTGGGTGTCGGCAGATAGCAAAAATAGAGAAAAGACGAATAAATATTATGAGCATGTAGCCTCTGTGTGCATTTCATCTACTACAACTGGACAACATTATATATTTTTAGAAGTGGAAGATGGATAGCGAGTGACTTTATGTGAGTAAACGAAGTAAATGTAGTTTTTTTCCTAGCTAAAAGAAGGATTATTCATCTCACGTTTAGTAATGTGAGGGAACACGTATTATATACATTTTCAAAAGAGAGAGGAAGAAAGAGAGAGAGAGAGAGTTGGAGGAGGAGATGAAGGAAAACGAAAAATAGAGATGTATTTTAATCGATGTATTTTACATGCATCTTGCATAAAATGGTCAAAGGAAGCCCCAGAAGTGACCATCCATGTCCTCATATACATAGAATACTAATGGCTTCTTCTTTGCAATTCACTGATGTGCTATGTGCTCCACTTGTAATATTGTGTGATGGAAAAAGAACGTGAAATATAACGAGCTTGGCTCGAGCGTGAATCTCAAGTTTTTCAAATGCCGGTTTTGCAGAATGTGTATATGTTATGTATGTATAATAGAAAAGGGGATATTAGACATTAAACTTTTTAATGCATGTAAACTGCTTCATATAACTGGCACTAACAGCAGTTGTTGTCTTCCTGTAGTAATAATAATAATATCAAGATCAAATTCTCTTTTTTTGTTCTTTTACCAGTTATTGTGGTATATGTTTAAAGAATATTTTAACATGGCATGACACAAGACGCACTTACAAGACAAACGAGAAGCATTTATAAACGAATTCTTTGCCATTCTGAAAACTGCATGGTGACTAAAACAGACCTTTCTGCTGAATAAAATGAAAAAAAACTACTACATTCTGCTTCTTCCTTCACATTCAAAAAAAGTATTCTCGGTTTCCAATAAAATCACGCTGCTAATACAATATTGGATCCGCATACAAACTTGAAATTACAATGTTCGAAGATTTCATGGCTTTGCGTCATTCTTGATATGTCCAGTTACAACTTACGCAGATCGTAGCATTATTATTATTGAAGAAAATAAGCATGTCTGACTGAACATGTTTTGGATCTTTTTTATTATTTTGGATGCGTAATGTTATGATTGCCTTAAAATGACACTCTCTAAGTCTTTTTTATGAATTTGGGTGGACTTTTAGTAAGTTTTTTTGTAATAACTGCATAGTGTATAGTAGTTAGTAGTAGTAGTAGTAACTTCTGGTGCCACCAAATATAATGTGACATGATTCCAGCGTGTGACATGATATTTCAATAATTTGCATACTACTGGTATTTTTTTGAAAGATTTTCTGATAAAAAATTAGCTACTCTGCATATAAAATTTGTCAGCATGTTAACTTCCTTGTGTGTTTGCATATAATTAAAAAGAGGGAAAATACAAAGTATGCATGTACTTACATACCAGAACGTCCATGCAGACAGAGATAAAAAAAACTGTCGTTACATACCCAGTAAATTATTTCTACTTTGGTCAGATATTTTTTAAGGCTAGGCAAACGGTTTACGTTTTTTTAACGAAAGAAACCATTTTTCAAGTGTAATAATCACCTGGCCGTGAAATGTAATTGTTTGTAGACTGTTTCTTATCAATCATCTTCTCTAGTACATAATAATAGCTCATCCTTTCGACATTTTTTATGGCAACATTGTGACAAGAAATGATATATGCCAACTTGACCCAGAATAATAAACTGGTATCTGCAAATAAATAGTGTACCTACTTGTGTTTAAAAAAATCAGCATCTTCACAGAAGCTGCGAAAAAAGTGATTTCAAATAGTTTTTTTGCCTTTTGGTTCTCTGCTGCTGTTGGTATGAATGAGCTGCGTGGTGTGCGTGCTCAAAGATTTACGTCAATTTCGGCTTATCTTGGCACTAATCTCAATGAAACAGGTTACAATTTCGGGTGAAAAATGGGCATATATTAATTGAAATACTGCATGACGGTAAAAACTAGTAGTAGTGTGATGTGTACATTGAAATGCGTGTCTTACGCTTAGCAAATTGCTTGCCATGATTTTTTATTGTTATTATTGATGCATGCTTAGTGAATTTTAATGACTAAAGTGGCACTATAAATCATTACAAATTGATAATTTTCTTGTTTTCTCTCATTTTCAGACAATGGACTCAATGGAGACCTCATCAGTGACGATGAGAGGTCGGGGAGTGAGTTAGGGGATGACGGGGACTCGCTGAGTTCAGACAAGGTGGGAGCTCTAAACTTGGTAACTTCCAGTGACAGAATAAGGAATAATAACAACTCTTCTCATCTTAATCATAATAACAAGAACACCAACAATAATAATAATAACAACCATCATCATCGACATCTCAACCTTCATAATCATCATCATCATCATCATTCATCCAAAAACGGTTCAGCTTTATCACCCCCACAGTCAAACGGTCATGGGCATGGGCAACTTGCCCCGTCCCCGCATGCAATTTCACCTACAACCGCATCGGTTCAAGCCGCATTGGCTGCTCTTCAGGCAGGACAAATCACACAGGTAACTATGTTCAAATTAAAATTTACATACGGCAGAAATATTCTTATCTCCCCAGAAAATTACGATAAGATAACAAAACTAGGGAAAGAGAGAGAGAGAGAGAGAGAGAGAGATGCAGAAATTCCAACTAGAGAAATTTTATCAATGTGCCCTGACTTCTTCCATCCCATTTCAACCTTATAAAAATATTGCAAGCAAAAGCAAAAAAGATAGATACAAAAATATGCAAATTACTTTTCGCTAAATTAGTCTCGGTTATTTTATCCGAAACGAAGCAGTCGACCAAAGTAGTAGTATAAATATAAATGATAGCATTAAGAGTGACAAAAAGATTAATCATATCTTGAAGACAGTCAGAGAGAGTGTATAGGTAAACATAAACTATCAAACATCAGGAAGTAACAACACGAAGCTCCTGCTCAACTCTTGGCAAAGGGCAAAGTACACTTTTACCTTTGTCTTTCCACTGAGGTGTGCATGTTCTGAAATTTGCATGAAATAGTATGCTCTATCTTACGTTTTCACTTTGCGTCGAGTCAGTAAAATATCTCAACTCTGTGTAAAATTTATTCACCAAGTCTTACTCTATGCAAATGATGATGGTACATGCATGAATGCATAGGTACTTTTATCCATTCGTATATTTTATCTGTCTATTCGTAGCAAATTATTACTTTCCACCACAAGTTTGCTCATTGTTCTTTGCCTTTTTTCTTATCACCTTTGCAAACCTTCCCAAAAATTCAATTTTTCCCGAGTCTCTTAAAGAAAAGTTCATTTTGTAATACATGCATACAGTTTTTTCATCTTAATCGCTCGCCAACAGTCCAACGATTTACATCCAAAAAGGCAAGGTGCCTCTGAAACAGATAGTTTCCATTTTATTATTTTAAAATATTATTTTGTGTATTCATTTATTCCTTCCATACAAATTTCAAATTAAATCAATTTAACTAATGTTTCCATATTTCTGTTTATATTTCCGGTGCGGTTTGCAAACTCATGGATTGAATCATTTCAAAAAACTGACAAAACAGGCAATTGCTCAGCAGTTACAACAGCAAAACGGTCTTCAGCAGGTTCTGCAACAATTTTTGATGTTTTCTTCAACGGCTGCTGGAGGTGGCTCAGCACCACAACTGCCACCACAAGCGCAGTTCTACTTGCAGAATCAAGTGCAGGTAAGCACCCAATTTCAATCAAATTATAGTGTTTTACATGTTAATGACAAAGTATGTAATAGAGGTTCATTTCCTTAAATATGTATTTTATTTTAATGACTATAAAAATGCAAAATTTTAATAAGTTTATTTACAACATAAGCGACAAGATGAAGATAGGATAAGCCAAGAAGCGTAAGTCACTGAGCCAGAAGGTCTTTGGTGGTGGATCAGTTTGGTTTGGTGGTGACATTCTCGTACGAATTTTAATTTTGAGGTATCTGTGACAGACTGTAGGGACAACTCTACTACATCATTTCACTGCTCTGTAGAATATTAGATTACACAACGATCACTTTAAGTTCATAGTGTTGACTATTAGTGGTGCGTACACTATGAATGACAGCGCATACACTTGAAAAGTGAACTGACTTGGTAATATACGTTTTTCATCCGTTTTTATGGTGAAATAATTATGATTATGAAAGTTAGGTTGATATCTCACAATAGAGCTCTATTTATCTCACAGTTACTTGTTTAATCCTGCATAATTCGGTGTGATATTGCGAAATTATAAGTCTAAAGTATCTTGTCTTTTTGGACGTTCATTAGTCATTATTAATATTTCCTTTGAATCGGTGTGTTCTAGACGGCAGCAGCAGCTCATATTGCCCAGCAGCTCACTCAGCACATGAAACAGCAAGCTGCTCAACAGCAGAACCCAAATCAAATTCATCACCATCTTCAATCCCCACCTCTCCATTCTCAGTATATTCAGTCACAGGGTCACGGAGGTCATGGAGGCCACCAAGTGGGACATTCCAATAACAACAACAATGGCAGCAACGCTAACAATAACAATGTTCATCAGCCCACTCGAAATACCGTTTCCCCACCACCGACAACACCACCACAAACGACAGTTCCCGCACATATTAATGCTTCGACACCTCGCTTAATTATGGAACCACCAGTTGATGAAACTACTGATTTGGAAGAATTGGAGCAGTTTGCCAAGACCTTCAAGCAAAGGCGTATTAAACTAGGTAAATTGACCTTTACAAGCAAACCTTTTGTCATGATTTTGTGCTGTAGACATTCCCTCTGTCTGTGTGGAAATGTTATCATGTCATAGATTGATAGCGAGTATTTTCCATTATTTAATGTTGTACTTCATTTTACCCTATGATGATGATGATGATGATGGCTGATGCTGTTGCAAATTTGCAGCATACAACAAAAATTATGTGATGTGTCACTTTGATGGCTTTCTCTATCTCTCTTCTATCATTATTTTCCAATCTGTCTTTTCCTTCAAAAAGTGAGGTTGTACATTCCGTTTGTTTTTTATTTTCTCTACTCCCATGGAGCAGGAGGCAGAAGGAAAAGCGAATTAATCCACCTAGTGCAGGTATGGGTAGTCCTATAGGAAGTCCACATCCTCCAATGCACCCTCAACATGGTATGTTTGCTCCTCATGGAATAAATATTGGATCCTCTGGAGGACCATTGTCACTTGTTACAGGATATGGGAGCACCTCGCCGCCCCCATCAATTAATGCAATAAAGACTGAGTGACCCGAACATTTCACTGATCTTTTTTACCCTGTGAAATCTAATTTCAGTTAAAAGTGAAGAGCAAAAAGTATCCTATACTACTGTTTATAGCACACCAACTATAGTAGCCCGGTATTCAATTTAGTTTTAGCGTACCTAATTATTATACTTCTAATAACTAAGCAGATCGTGTACTTTTGACTTTGTCGGTACACGTTTCAACCTACATTTATATCTTGGACATTTATATATATAAATACATCCACAACATTTACGTAATTACGTATAGATTTTTTTACGTATTATGAACATAAAAATTTTATCGTTTATTCATATTATTTTTTTTTTGTTTAAAACCTACAATGGTTTGTAAGTACTTGTTTTATTTAGTGATATTATTATACATACGTACATTTACTTGATATGTTATATGATTCATTTACTTGAGTAGATTTTTACCATTATGTTTACTAACTTAACGGTGGTGATATATGTCGGCACTGTTGGCTTAATTATTGTATTTATTATTGTATTTAAGCAATTAAAAGTAGTTGGGAATAGAATTCCCAAACTTTTATTTCTTTTAAAGTCGCTTGGTTTATGATTTGCAAGTATTTTTTATTTGCATAACTCATTTTCATTTTGCTTGATTCTAGTATTGCCAGATATCCCTATTTGAAAAGTAATGTTTTCAGCTTTTTTACTCTTCCACGTTTTCACACGTGCGCTTTGGAATGAATACAAAGAACGTGCATACATGCATTTATGAATAACACTGCAGTTTCATATTTTATAAAAAAAGGGGCCTGCAACGAAGAGTAAATTACAAAACATCTTGACCATAATATATCATTTCATTGTTCATCAAGATTAGCAGTAGTTGCCCTCTTTCCTATATATCGTGCTAATTAAAGCCTCTGCTCAAAGACCATCGTTATACTGAAGTTTTCTCAAAACTGGAGCCACCTCATGCATGATGTGTATGTTTCTTGCATAAACAACGTAATTACCTGTTTGTTTCGCTAATGAACGGCCAATACGTATATACGTACGATGGATATGTAATTTGCGAAATACAAAGAGTAACAGATGCACGGAGACACAGTTGTATGCAAAATGCGAGCATATTTTCCACAATTATTCCCATTTTATGGTGCACATGATTCATTCCTACCTAGTAAAATGAAGCAATTATCTATTCTGCTGGATAGTAGTAGGTAGGCAGGCATAGACATGCATCTGCTTGTCGCTGAAATAAAAAGAGATCACATTTTTATTGATAAAGTATGGGAAATTGCTGTGAACACCTTGAACAAAACTGATGAAATATATAAAGAGAAAATTTGCTCTTGTTCTTAAAAATGGTATGAGAAAAGACCAAGAGTAGGAAAAAAAAATTTTGTTTGCTTGTTTGATCGAGCTTTTCAGCTGCTACAATTACATTAACTAGAATAATCACTGGTCAAGTCTCGATTGTTTCGACAGCTTGCACAGTTCTCGGATCGGTTGCATCAGAAAGGGTTACACTGAAATAAATTTCAAACTTCATTTACTACGCAAGTATTAAACTATTCAGCATAAAGCATAATAGTTAGTGTTATGATGTTAATGTAACAGTCTTGAATAACCATGCGTGCATTCACTAATACTTTTTTATTTTAGTTTTCTTAAGTCAAACGAAAAAAAATACGAAATATAGAAATGCCAGGCCAGACTACACTTTATGCATACTTGCATGCAAAGAAAATTAAAAACTAACTCATTCAGTAGTCGGGCAGATTTGCAGTTTCCCTTGTAATTATGTTTGTTTTAAGGAGTTAAATTGACAAACGGTTCAATTGGTATTGTTATATTTGCATAAGAAAGTTTAATATCATAATCATTCCAATTGTTTTTTCAAAAGTAATTAATGTCGAAATGACGGTATTGAAGTTCCGATTTCTCATGGCAAGAACAAGAACATGTACATAGGTACATATTTTATGACTCAACTCAAACATGAAGTGGGTTAGTTGGGTTGGACTACTGGACAGCCAAAATATCAGTCGCTAGTAGAGTGACTGTTGAACTGTTGTTGTGAGAGAAAAAAATTCATACAAAAATGCATATACATATAGGTACACCAACTCTGGCAGACATCAAACTACTAACAAGGAGAACATAACAATAACCATACATCAAACTGTCTAAAAATCCAGATCCCTACAATGTGTGTAATTGCTTCACTCATTTGACCCTTGTAATTGTGATGTTATTATGCAACATTATCCCGCAACATTTGTTTAATATTCAGTACAATTATAATTACACGGCAGGCTGGCTTAATTTAAGCTCGTTTAGCATGTCATCTCTCTTCATGGCTTTTCAAACAAAACGAATAGCATGCAATTATAAAGGTGTGTCGACCAACGATGTTAAAACCTTTTTCGTCTGGTAAATACATTATTAATTACAAAGTAATTATAACACAATGCAAACGATATTATATACAATATTATAAGTACCATGTCATTTTTTTTCTTCTGGTAATTGTCCATTCCTAGTGTTTATTCCTTATTTAGGATACTTCATAAAAACGCTGGCATTTGTTTAATGATTGAAAATTAAAACCAATAATTTGTAGGCATCGGTCTTGCGATCTCCAACAGAAGCTGCCCAGACGGGCGAAGCAATGAATGTCGCCGGTGAAGGTATGTAATGTAGTAGTAGTAGCATGTAGGTAGCTTAATTTTTTTTGCCACCCATCCTATTTTAGTCTCATGGTACTTTTTAATTTCGTCTTACCCCGTTTTCTGCCTCTTTTTCTTTCTCGCAGAATAATTACACAGACATCAGATATCCTATTTTCTCAGAAATTCTGGTTATTAATAGTAATTATGTGAGCCACATGATTGCATACGCATACTATGTATATTATCAGAATTTGATAAGCGTAAACAGCGCACTAACAGAGATTAGCTAATAATGTAAAGTTATATCAGCAAATACCCATAGGTTGCAGGTAATAAGCATAACAGAAATTTAAAATAATACTTATTTAACGTAAAATAAATGTGACAATGCACTTGAGAAATCACGGTAAATGTTCCTAACTAAATTGTAGAAAGAAATTTGATGTAAAGCATTAAACTTTACTCAAATGGATCTGTATATTTGATAATTAAAATGCTTGTTCAATATTGTACAGTGATCTTAGGCTCATAAGGACCTAGTCTTCATGCCCCCTAACAATAAATCCAGTCTGTAAAATTATTCATAATGTAATTGTAGCGTTATACCACTAACGTACTCTCGTAAACTGAGCTATATAGAACATTCACGATATCGTGGAAGTAAACATCAGAAAAATAAGCATATCGCAGAAACCTCAATCATATTATAAAATGGTCCCGTTATAATTTTCCAACGTTCTCTATATAGTATTTTATTCATTAAGACAAATCAACTCATTTAAAGTTATGTAATAATCTTGGGAAAGTAGTTAGTTTAAAGTTATAGACATTTTAGGAAATAGATAGACTCATGTATTATATTATATGTAGGATACGCCACTGGCGAAAGAGAAAAGTGAAAAGCAGTATTTTGTTCAAAATTGAATGCATAAGCATGGTTGGTAGAAAAGTAATTTAAAAAAGTTAATGAGCACATTGATATGTTTTTAAAACCTTACACCTTGCAGATATTACATTGGTTAGTAAGCAAATCGATGAGTATAAAACAAATCGATAAAAAAAATTTGAAACCCCGTGGTCATTGAGTCTGTACCTACATTTATAAACAAACCACGTTTTTTAGATACTATTATCTATCAATACTGCCTATCCAAATAGGTCTAATATTCATAGAAAAAAGTAAAAACAAAAATCAGTATAAACTTTCTAAATATTGAGTATCATAAGCAAACAGAACATGATATATATACATAGGCATAATTTTCTCTATATAACAGTTACAATCTGTGTATTTTTCTTACTTTATACATGTAAATGTACGTGATTGTGATACCGTTGGAAAAATAATTTTTAGTGACAAAAACGACACCAAATTTTAGGAATAATTTTCTCTATATAACAGTTACAATCTGTGTATTTTTCTTACTTTATACATGTAAATGTACGTGATTGTGATACCGTTGGAAAAATAATTTTTAGTGACAAAAACGACATCAAATTTTAGGGGAGGAACAACAAAAATGTTATAAAGAGTTTTTGTTCCAACCAGTTAAACTCGTTTTGAATTCATCTTGTAACTGGTACTCCGAATACGCCAACCAAAATTAGATAAAAGTTTTACTTTAGTCTTTCTCCCGCATGATTTGTTGTTTTATTCTTATTATTAGCTATAAAAGATGATATTTCTACATAATATTCATTAAGAAATATAGTGAAAGTAAGTTAATGTTAAATGCTACGTAATGCAATTTCCCTTTTATATTCCATCGAATGCATGAAGATATATACTAGAGTTCGAATAAATACTAGAGAAGCGCATGCAACTCTGAAACAGGTTTACCCAAGGTTTACCACAGTTGTTTTAATGATTAACCAAACCAGCATAATTAGTGTCAAGTGTCGGTCAACCGTATGATGATACATAGCATAATTTTATGTGTTTAATAAGTATTTGTTGTAAGTTATTCATGTGTACAAAATGTCTTTAAAATATCTCCAATATATCAAGTAAAACAGGTTTACCGACGGTTTACCACAGTTGTTTTAATGATTAACCATCAAACCAGCATAATTAGTGTCAAGTGTCGGTCAACCGTATGATGATACATAGCATAATATTATGTGTTTAATAAGTATTTGTTGTAAGTTATTCATGTGTACAAAATGTCTTTAAAATATCTCCAATATATCAAGTAGTATATTATGCAATAAAAATAAATTTCTTTTATAATGAATTTTTAAATTTTGACCTTTAACTTCACTAATTAAATCAACTTTTATGCCAGATTACATATTGAAAAATACACAGGATAATGGCTGTGACGAGGATCGCCATGTGATGATGATATGAAGATGATATGTACATAAGAAATCAAATTGTGAATTGGCATCCACAATTCCACAATTGCAGTTCGTCGTAAGCATATCATGCATGGTCTATTGAAGTATTTACTTGCGATTGAAAGTCCCCATTTGAGACTAACTTTGCCATAATATTCTTTTGGAGGATTACAAAAGTTTTTTTTAAACTCAATGATCATGGAATAATTTATTTTGCTTTCCGTTACAATGAAGTACACACCAAAGATGTACCACACATACTTACATCAATAATATTATACATAATCATATGCCATTCCAAAAAATGAATCAAAGAAGTTAATGTACTTTGAAAATATCTGCAAATATCAGATTCATGAAAATACGTGGTGTGTATTTTGGTAATTTCATGCGTTGTTCGATCAAGGGCATCATTCTATCTGATTCTATGTATATTGCGGAGGAAAATTGCGTTGCGGTTTATAACATTTATACAGTATATGATGAGCTTTTTTTCAAATGTCGTGTTGTAAATAAATGATAATGATGATGTTTAATTTTTTAAACTCTTAATAACAAGA